>CAUYQV010129815.1:0-18632 GCA_963574575.1 Galagoides demidoff
TGGTCCCAAAGGCGGGGGGTGGCGGGTTAACACACGGAAGAGTACCAAAAAAAAAAAAAAAAAAAAAAAAAAAAAGGTCTCCTTTTTCTAGCCAGGTGGCAGTTTTCACACCAAAAATTTATATCCAGTAGACGTTCTCAGCAGCGCATCTCTACCCATGATCATACAGTAAGATTTCCAACAAATTATTCAAATTCCCTGAACAAATATTAGATGAAACCCTTCAACCAGTCACAATCTCAAGAAAGAGAGTATGTCACACATGGGTAATCCTGCATTCACTGAGTCTTTTTTTTTCATGACATTTTGTTTTTTGAAAAGAGCAGATATGTCTCACTGGAAGCTTTTTTTTTAATTCTAGGTTTTTAAAAATAGATCCATGTATTACTCTCAAGGCTTTTTCCTATCGTCTGACGAACTGAACATACTTCCCTGGGTAGATTCAGAATAGCATTATTAGAAGATCAACTTGAAAACAAGTTGAAAATTAACAGTCCACGGATGGCTAATATGTGAGAAATGAAGAAAATTGTTATTTCCTTAAACCATATTCTCACTGCAGAAATAACATGACCTCCATGATTCTGGCCACCTCCCGAAAACACTCATTTATGTCCATCCATCCATTCAGTCATACAGAAATATTCACTGAATGCCCACAAAGTCACCAAGCAAATGAATCTCAGCATTTTTGAGCTATGCTACATTAATTTGCTCTAAAGCCTATCCACTTATTGTTATGCTTACCCCTTTAGAAGACAAGCCTAGAAACCCCGTGCAAACTAAAATTATCTCATTTTAAGACTTTCAGAAACAAGGTTTAAAGTACATTTTCTGGGCCACAGACAGCCTAGGAGGATTTGTTTTAGAGATGAACCTAAGAGCATTCCAGGAATCCAGTATTCCAGGACTCACAGAAATGAGAAGGTGGCCTGTTCCATGGAGGCCTTATTCTGACACGCATCTGCCTTCTGCTTAAAGCTTTAGCTGAACCACTGACTGAACTAAAGCTACTCCTTAGAATATAGGATTGAGTCTGCTACAACCAAAAAACTGTTTAGAAGAAACAATGTGTTTTAATATTAAGAAGTTAATAGCATTTATTATAGAGCTAAAGTGTCATTATTTTCTACATGATATAAGTTTATAGTAATTTCAATCAAAATCACAAAGAAACATAAAATTCTAGAAACACCTGATCCATTTAATTTTCTAAGAGGTCCTAAAAGACCTAAGTCTGTATCAATATTCCATTTGTTCAAATTCCCACAAAATGCAGCTCACCATGAGTTTTTGCGTAGCTCATGAATTTTTACGTTTTTAAATACTAGGAGAAAAAAATTTAAAAGAATCCTATTTCTTGGCACATTATTATTGTATGAAATTCAAATTTTAGTGTCTGTGAGTAAAGTTTTATTCAAACATGGCCATGCATATTTATTCACTGAGTGTCCACGACTGCTTTCCTGCTTGGAGAGTAGTGATCATGGCCACCCAGCCTATATTATTTACTATCTGACCCTTCAGAACAGTGATTTTCAACTCCTATGCTGAAGCATACTGATGTGCATGAGAGGATCTTAGGTATGCTACAAAAATTTTTAAAGATCATAATTAAATTATTTTTGAAACAAGTTCAAAGCATATTAAGTTATTCTTTTTTTTAACTCTTTTTTTTTTTATCAACACGATTTAAGTGTGCCATGGAAGTCTAACTATAGGTTCAAGTGTACAATAAGATTAAAAAGTTTGAAAAACACTGCTCTACAGACAATGTTTTCTAACTTAAGATTTAAGTAACAAGGCTTGGCGCCTGTGGCTCAAGTGGCTAAGGTACCAGCCACATATACCTAAGGTAGTGGGTTCGAATCCAGCCCGGGCCTGCCAAAACAACAATGATGGCCGCAACCAAAAAATAGCCAGGCGTTGTGGTGGGCGCCTGTGGTCCCAGCTACTTGGGAGGCAGAGGCAGAAGACTCACTTGAGCCCAGGAGTTGGAAGTCGCTGTGAGCTGTGATGCCACAGCACTCTACCCAAGGGGATAGCTTGAGGATCTGTCTCAAAAAAAAGATTTAAGTAACAAGAGAATGTTATCAAGTGAAAACATTTTGGATCATGACAAGGTTTCTCTACACAACCACTACCAATTCCTGCCACCCTGTCTTGCTTTGACCAAAACATCTACGCATTTCTGCCCGGGCTGGAGTTGTAACACGGGCAGCTGGGTGGAGGGGAAAGAAAGCAAAAAAAGAAAAAGGTGTCCAAGGAGAAATGCACTTTGATTTTTTTTTTTAAGTTGTTGCTGTTGCTGTCATCATTGTTTTTGGCAAGTGGGCCAGGTTCGAACCCACCAGCCCTGGTGTATGTGGTTGGCGGCCTACCCACTGAGTTATAGGTGCTGCCCAGGAAATGCACTTTAAAAACAGCTGGAGACGGAAAAGCAAATGTGTGGAGAAGAAAGTTCTGAAGGGTATCTGAACACCAGAGTACAGTGCCCTAAACGGCCTTCACCTCCTTTTACCACAGCTGCCTCAGACCCTTCTGACTTTGAAACAAACTGTAAAATCACTGTACACATAGTCTGTACAGTAAACAAGACAGCTATTGTAGTACACAAAGTATAACTGATGTATTTTGTTCAGTGGAGAATCATTCATCTGTTCTACAAAGTCAAATGCAGATTCATGTGTTTTGAAACAATTAGTAAGCCACAGAAACAGAACTAATTCCCAAAGTGCTGTTTGTTTTGACATTTTCAGTTACCTATAAAGCATGCCAATATATTCATGTAAATATTACACTTGAACATTGTTGTTCAGTTATTCTGGTATGGTGATGAAAAGCCTCCCCTCTTAGCTTGTTAAACCTACAAAGAATATTAATAAGAGAAACAGAGAAAAAGTCACAAGCTGTAGCTCACTGTATCCCAAAGTTGCACATATGCGTTTTCAATTCATAAAATGCAAATGTCTTCTTTGGTTTCAAATGACAGCAGGCAAGGCTGATAGAGTTCATGCTTTAATATTTCCTTAGTACATTTTCAAAACTGTAATCAATAGTCAATGATAATTTGTCAGCTGTTCCTAATGCATCAGCTACATTATATTAGCAATCAATTCTGAAGGTGGAAATGCCAGGTCCGTGATGGTGCCTCATTTAGAAAAATAATTTATAGGAACACAGGGTCCTCAAAAAGTTATCTGAAGTTCTAAAAATGACCTACAGATAGATCCAGAAGCTGTACCTTAGAAGGACAGTCGAGACAAACCCACGTGATATCAAATTACTTTCTAATTCAACCCGATTATGACAAATCCCAGAGTTGTAAGAATATGGGTGAAAATGAAAAATAATCTCAAGTCCCTTGTCTTCCCAGGAGACTCTTCAGTCATTTTTACCACTAAACACAGACGTGCTGGTGACATCACATTTTTTTGAAGAAAGAGAAGTGGGGAAAGGGCTAATAAAAATGGTACAGGCCATGAACACTGGCCAAGGGCCTGACCCCTGCAAAGGTACATGGGTACATGTAAGTCTCAATCCTTTCCAGGCCAGCTGTCCCCAGTCCCCTGCTCTGGTGCTCAGAGCAGCAGAGGGGTAGGAAGGAAAGTCGGTGATCACCACAGTGCTCTGATTGCCCTCCAGGGATCTGTCAGACGTCTCTGACCTCCTGCCTACTCACAGGTCACACAGGGGTAGTTCCAAAGGATAAACAAAGCACGGCTGCCCGACCTTGAATGGTGCACCTTGTGCTTGGTCACTTTAAAAGTGTCTCATCACTCCAATTGTGAGTAGACTCCAATAAGGACGTAAATAAGACCCATGACGAGAGACATCTGGAGAGTATATATGCTCACTGCACTGAGATCATTATATCTCATTACAGCTGCTTTTTAAAAAATGCTGATTCATTCATTATTGGTGATTAAAAAAAAAAAAAAAAATTGGCCAGAAACTGAGATGAGTTTCCAGAAAAAGCAAGGGATAAAAATCCAGCGATGGAGCATGGTCTGGAAGGAGGAGCCGTTAACTTCATTTTGATGACAACAGAAGGAGTGAAACAAGAAAGGCCCAGTCTTCTAGCCGACAACAAGTGAGCACAACCAGAGCCACCATCAAAATGTCACCTACTCCGGGCCAGGCACCATTTTAAGCACTTCCTATATATTAATGGATCTAATCTTCAAAACAAGGCCTAAGACAAGTGCCACTGCCATCTTTCTGAAGATGAGTTAACTGGGGCTCAAAGAGTATAAGTGACATAGACATTACCTTCCAATTACACGTTTCTCTATGTTAGGCAGTAAGTGTACAGTCGCTCATTTACAGCAAGTGTAAAGTCTCCAATCCAATATTTATCCCATAAATGCTGTTCCTTCAAAGAGCATCCACGTCTCTTGGAAAAATATTGAGAGCATCCATAAACTGGAATATAGCTTAATTAGTGTATAATGTCACCACCAGCTATAAATAAATTTGATCATACATGCTCTTACACTTCACTAATTTTAGACCATACTATAAGCTTCAAAACAGCACTAGTCATTACTCTTAAAATATCATTAATGCATCATCTTGGCTATGTTAATAAATAAAATAGATTCTGCAAGCAGGTAGGAAGGTAAATGCACTTAATTACCTCAAATGTCTTAATTAACTCCTACTGCTAATGATGCAGCAATTAAGGTTTAAATACGCTGTAGAGGATCCGATCTGCTAGTTTTCTACTGAGTCACATTGCTGAACATTACTGAAATCCAATGAAATTGGGAGGCTCACCTCCCAACTTTCAAAAAATCTGAATCTCAAGGAGAAAAACAAGTAAAACTAAGGTGTTAGACCCACTGCAGTGGTTTCCCTCTCACACACACCTGCTCCCTGGTTAAGAGTTCTTTGGCCTTTTCTGTCCCTATCTCCTCCTGAGCCCCAGGGAATGCGTCATGGCAATAATCACTTGCGACAGTGTTTGAGGACAACCATCAAGCACCACCAGTGAGTCAATCTTCCACACAGGCTTTTAACCTCCTTTGGATAAGAGCCCTCCAAGGGAAGTCATGGTGATGCTCACTGATCTGGATTTAATGAGAACCAAATTCAGACACTAGGACAAGTAGGCAAAGCATTTTAGAAGCTTTCTCCCATGGTGAATAAAGATAGCCATTCTATGTAAAAGAAGGGCCAGACTCCAGAGGTCATGATCCCACAACTTGCTTTAATCAAGAGAATGAGGAGGATGTGAAACCATGTCACTTCCAAGGCTGAGCCTTAAGAGATTTATAAATTCTGCTTTCTTGCTCTTGGAACCTGACTATGATAGTGTGAGAGGCACACGTCACGTGGAAAGCAAAGTGAGGCACCAGCTGGCAGCCCCAACTGAGTTTCCAGCCAACAGCAAGCACCAAGAACAAGCGCAGTGAATGAGCTCTGGCGGATGCTCCAACCCAGCCAAACCCCTGGGTGCTCAGAGCTCCAGCTGATGCCACATGTAGAGACAGACCTCCCAGCTGACCTCAATTAACCCACAGAGTCTTAACAGATAACAAACAACAGTTGTTCTTTAAGTTATGAGGTGGTTTGTTACATAGCAATAGTCAAACCCTTTCCAAATCATCTCAGAGACTCAGGCTGAAACCAGTCCCCACTTGCCTCAGACTTATATTAGGACAAGTCACACAGATCTGAAACATCAAGATGACTGGGATGGGTTGGGGAAGAAAACTTGCCAACATGGTGGCTAAAACCACAGACCCTGGAGCCAGGCTGCCTACGTTGGAATCCTGGCTTTACCTTTTACTACATACGTACCTAGTAGAAGTTACTGAACTTTCCTGTGCCTCAGTTTCCTTTCGAATAAAATAGAGATAATATTTCTCCTCTCAGGTTTGTTATAAAGATTAAATACCAGTATCCATATATGTAAAATACTGAGAACAGTGCCCAGCACAGAGTAAGTGCTCAATAAACGTTCTCTCTTGATATTGGTGTTTATTCTTTATTCTGTCTATATCCAAGAAACCAGGGCTCCCAGCTGATTAAGCTCACACCAGCAAGGGAGAAAAAAACCACAAACTAAAAAATCAGTTTGAACGACTGCCAGTTTGTGAGTCGTCCCTAACAGAAATGTCGGATACAGCTAAACTTTGTCTGAAAATAAACCACTACTATATGCAAAAGTCTGCACTTAGAGAACTTCGAAACAGATTTCTGTCTAGTAAGGGCACCAAACTTTATTTGCATCTCATGTGGTCCTGGAAAATTATTTCATCTCTAGCATAATCTTGGCTATCATCATCACATTCATGTCAACGTTGTTTCTAAATATGATTCTGCAGATCACTACAACAATCAGATTACAGGTCACAGTAGTATTTATATACATTATAATAAAATTAATCCTAAATACATTAGTAATACTGGATTCATTTTTGCTTCTTGGGGGAGGGGGGGGCTCTGAGAGCCACAGTATATATACCCATAGGTTAGAGAACTGCTTTCATTAAAATAATTATTGATTTTTTTTTAATGAAGCAACAGATAACAGTAATCAATTACTTTTGTTATAGGATTGGAATTAGTGAATAATAATTTTTTTGGCCCTAGTTCTCTGTCTCTTCTCTGTTCTAAAATGTACATCAAGGATCTATTTCTATTTACATCAAAATTAATCACCTTCAATGAATTAATATATGGTAGCCATGAGTTAATGTTTTGAAATATTTAGCATACTGTTTCAGACCTTGACTGTCTGACCAAAGCTCTTCTCATGGGAATTTTCCCTGGAATTCCAAAATTCTCCCTTTTCTTATCTTCTTACATAGTTCTACTCATAAAATTATCATAGATCTAATTATGCTACCCATATTCTTGTCTTTGAACATGGTTTCATGTGCTTTTCAAGACAATTATGTTAGTTTCATAAACAATACCCAAGTAGTTGACTCAATTAGAGGTTCTAGGAAAATGTGTCAGGTATATGCCTGTCTCTAGTATGACAATATCATCCACGTTAGTTTCTACTTTCTCTTTCCAAATTATTTATATGCCTCAGGTCAGCTTGAGAAATGTGTGTTTTCATTTCCTGCTTGCTAGTCTTGCCTTGAATGGTAACTATCAAAGATGCAAATTAACTGCCAAGGATATAGAGGATGCACTAACTTAAAATTATGAAATTTAAATTATTAATGCAGTAGCAATTCAGCTTCCGGCTTCCTTCTACAAATACTAACTATTGCACCTGTGTCGTTTTGCTCAATGAAAACCAAATTGCGTAATTTAGACAAAAATTTAGACAAAGACAAAAATTACTTTTTCTCTTCCCAACTTTTCAATTCCCTCTTCCTTTCCTCCTACGATTCCTCTGCCTCTGGGTTTCGACCCTTCCCTTTCATTTCTGCTTAACTTCAGCCTAACAGATCATATTTACACGCCATTCTGCTTCTCTTTCAGATGATCATGTTCCACCAGCCTACTCAGAGGACCTGAATCAATTCTAGCATACATTTTAAAAAGTATATGTATTTTTCCCAGGGCGTTTGCAAAATTATGGTCATTGTGTTATTTTGTGATTATACAAAAAGAGCTGAAGAATGCATACAGTGGTATCATTCAGAGTAATTATTGGTACTGTGGCTACGTCTACTATGTGGTTGAACACAGCAAAGAATGAAAGTAGCCGAAACTTAACTGTGAAAAAACATCGTATGAAAAAGAAAGCTTGGCTAAGTGAAAAGAACATTCAAATCAGAACTGACAGGTTCGACCAAAGTTTCCATGCTAGTCAGTGTTGATTTACTTGCACCTGTTTCCCATAAATGGAGTCCATTAGGGCTTACATGCTTAAATTAACAAAAATATTACTCAAACTATTTATGTAACATTTCTAATTAATGAAATTGATTCGAGTGGAGTAATAAACATTGTATCAACTTGTCCCTTTAGAAACGAGGATGGGTATAATTTGACCAATAAATAAAAAATGAATCAAGTGCCTTTATTAATTTACCATTTCAGTAACGGTCTTTTGAGTTTCTCAGATAAAATGTTATCGCATTCTCTAAACGTATCCACAAATTCTAAATCTTGATTTTACTCAGATTTGCATAAAATGTTTTTAAGCAGCATAAGTGATATAACTAAACTCAAGTGCACCCAGGTTAACAAAATTATTCGAGAAAAAAATAAATGGTCGTAGCTGTTTACCTGGCAGGGTTGTTTCATTTTAATGGCTATGACATGGTATCTATAACAACAGAGCTCACAGGTCCAGGAACCTCTCTCACTAATCCACTTCAGCAGGCACAGCTGATGGGTATACCGCACTGACCCATCACATCGGCAAGGATTTAACAGCTCGCCCTAGAAAGAAAACGGCTCAGTGTGAATAGTTTTGTCTTTGTATTTTAAAACTCTATGGCTTTTCTTTTCCTTCAAAACCATTTACCCAGAAGGATACGCGCATCAGGCTCTACTCTAGAAAATGAAATTAAAATTTTATACCTCTGATGGGAACGAAGCTAAAGTCTTAAAACTATTTCAAAGATATTGCTTAGAGTTATGACATAAATGTTCTAGCAACATGCAAAATGTCTGCAAGATACAGCTCCCAATACCCTCGGGGGAAAGCTGTACTATTAAATCTCTTTAATAACTTTTAAGTGGATGGTCAGATGCATTTCCTCTGCAGTTATTCTTAATCATTGCTAAAGAAGCAATGCACGGCATCCCAGAAAGCGGCCTGCAAGAGCATTATGCTTTTATTTTTTTCTAAATGTAGCATCATAAATATTGACTTAGGGTATTACATTCCTGAAAGCCTGTGTATTCTTATGCAATTTCCTTACTTTTAAAAATATCAAACCTAATGTTTTCTCAAACCACACATACCGTAAGCGACACTGTGCTCTCTTCCGTGTGACCACTCTCATGAAAGTTTGCATGCACCTCTAAAGGTATTTACGGTTTTAAAACCGTGTTTCTAACAAAATATAAAATACACCGTTGGCTCAATAGCCTCTCTTTCAAAGTACATTCCTGCGTGGCTTTTAAAAACTGTAACGAGCTTTTCACATCAGTAAGATTAAGTCACCAAAATCTGCAAGAAGGAATGAAGCTACTCTTTTTGGTTGTGACATGACTCACTCTCAGTTTGCATTCTGAGACTATCCGTCGACTCACGATGTATTATCTGTAGAAAACAGACTTCACTTTACATCCTATAGGTTTTCTACTCTGTGTAAACCAAATTCAAATAAATACTTAAGGTATTATCGTTTAAGCACCTGAGGATCGTGTAGCTACAAAACCAAGCAGGAAAAAAAAAGTCTAGATCAAATTAAATTAAACCCTTATATTCGCCACTGGGACATTTTTCTCTGCCTTCACCGAAAGGGAAAGGGGGACACGCACAGGAACCAAAGCTCACCCGGCAGGACCACACGAGCCTCTCCAACTGGGAGGCGTGCTCTGTCCTTGGTGCTGAAGGCTTGACCACCGCGAGCGGGAGCCCGCCCGGCCCTAGCCGGTGCCCACAGCCAGCCACCCCGGGGTCCCGCCGGGCCTTACCTGCTCGGCGCCCTGGAAGCAGATCTTGCAGATGGGCTGGTGGTGCTGGTGCTGGTGCCCAGCGCGCTGATCGCCGCTGCTGCTGCTGCTGCTGCTGCTGCGGCTGCTGCACACCGAGCGCGTCTCGGGCTGGTCGCCGGTGCCCCGCCGCTCGCCCTCCCCGCCCGCGCTGGCCTCGGGGTCCCCGGGGCCGCCTTTCCCCACCGCCGCCTCTGGGTCCGGGAGGCGCCTCGGACCTTCCCCGGAGTCGCCGGCCGCCGACGCCTCCAGGCCGGTGGACGGCAGGGGCGGCGGCGGCGGCAGCTCGTCCGCGCCCCTGCGCCGCGGGGCCGCCTCCCCCGGCGGCTCGTTCGGCCCGGCGGCGCGCTCAGGGGGTGCGGGCGGCGGCGGCAGGTAGCGCGCTGCCGCGGGGACCTCGGCCGGCTCTCCGGGCGGCGGCGGGGGAGGCGGCGGAGGCGGCTCGGGGTCCCCGCTCCCCGCCCCGCGACACCGACTGCCGCCGTGGTCGCCCCCAAAGCTCATGGTCGTGCCGCCGCCGCCGCCCTCCTGCCGGCCCGGCTGGCGGGACGGCTCGGGCTGCAGCTACAAGGAGAGCAGAGGGGGAGGGAGGGACAGAGGCAGAGAGGAGAGCAGGGAGGGGAGCGGGCGCCGGGGCCGGGGGGCGGGCCGGGGACGCGGAGGGCCCGGCGGCGGCGGCACAGGCGGCTGCTCGGCGGAGCCGCCGGCTCGGCTCTGGCGGAGGCGGCGCCGGATTCTGCCGCGCGAGCCGCGCCGCGGAGGGGGCTGGGGGAGTCGGGGCGCGGGGGGAGGAGCGGCGCGCCGGGGGGCGGGCGGGGGGCGCTGGCGCGCGGCGGGCGGGGGCTGCGAGAGCGCGGGGAGCCCGGGCGGGGCGCGGAGAGGACCGGCTGGAATTGGGGGGAATCCCTCAGCCGCCTCCAGCGCCTCGGCCCCGGGCACCTCCCGTCGGTTCCGGGGCGGATGACCCCTCCCCAAACGGCGCGCCACTGCGGCTCTCGTGAGCCGGGACGGGGGAGGGGTCGCAGGGCTCCGTCCGGAAGCCGTTACTGGTGGGCGAGTGGGAGGCTGCGGGCAGAGACCCGCGTGGGAGTGGGGACGCCCGAACTGCCTCGGCAGGGGCAAAGGGCGCACGGACCCGGGGACTGCAACCGCCGCCTCCCAGCGATCGTCCCCGCGCTCCGAACACTCCTCAAGGGCGCTCTCATTGATCCCCTAGAGCCTTACTACAGAAGTCTCTGGAACCTGGGTCTTCCCCGGTCTGGCCCGCCCCTGAATCCTCCCTGTGTCCTCCTCCCCACCTCTCGCCTGCAGTAAGTATCCCTGTTATTTGTAAATATCTTAGTCTGAGGGTCATTTCCTGGAATGGTTCCTGATGGGGAAGGCTGGTGCCACGTTGTGTGCCTTGTGGTCACTTGCATACTTGCACAGAAAGGAAGCAAATCACACATCCCCCCTTTGCCTGGGAAAAGTGTTTGCAACCTCGGGTATCGGTTTTGCTCGTCCCAAAGTCAATCTCTTCACGACTCTACCCTGCAAAACCTCCCCGGGAGTCATCTTCAGGTCAGGGCCACAGTCCTTGGCAGTTTTGTTGTCTTTTTTCCATACCAAACTTCCTCACCTATGGCGAACTGAACGGAAAGCCGTGTACGTGTAGTACAGTAGTTTCCAAATTTGTGTAGTGTGAAATCAGAGAGCATCGGATGCATATACTGCAATATGTCCCTCCCAATCAATGTGATTCTCACTGATGTAACGCTCTGACACAGCCCACTGGCTGAGTTTCAGGGCAGTCATTTTGGCTGCATTTCATAGCTGAAGACCCAGGATCAGCTAGACAGAGTTACTTGTTCAAGGTCACTGGATTATTAACAGACAACTTTTAAGGTCCAAATTTCCTGGCTCAAACACCAGTAATTTTTTTCTGATCCTTTCTTCTGCCTCCTATAATTGTATCAATAATATATGGCATGTTTGGTGGCACTGAATCCCATTAATAATTAGATATTCTCTAATGGTTGAGATAAACTAACAGCTTAATTTTCCCATTATACGTTTTGGAAGTAAGAAGTATATTTTTAAAAAAAAAGAAGAACGAGGTCTTTTGACAGAAATTGGAAAGTGGAGAATGAGGGTGCTGAAAAAGAACTCAAGAATGCTTTGTCACAAATAGTCGCCCATGAAATAGTTTCCAGGAATGTCCTTTACCACTTAGCCCCCTCAGAATAGCTATTTTTGGCAGCAGAGTGGCAGGCAGCAAGCGCATTTTAAAAATAATAATCCCTGAATTCCCTAGGAACTTATCACATTTAAGAAATGTGGTTGTAGATAAGATTTCATTTTCAGTCTTCACCTGCCAAAGTGACAAGTTTGTATATTGCCACAGTCTTAAGATAATCATAAGCCTTCATCTTAAGTTCTTGAGTTAAAGGATCCATAAACTTGTACCAAGTCTTCTAAAGAATTCCATTTAGGACTAGAAAATTTCTACCAGGTGTGATAAAATATGTTATTACTAAAAGGACAGAATAAAGCTATGGGTTCTGTATAAACAATGTAAAATAATTGAGACAGCAAAGTGTCATGGATAAAGGAGGAAAAGGCCACAGGGCTAGAAATGTCCTTTCAGTTCATTGTGTCTGAAACATACTCTCCAGTGAGAGACATTTACGTTTCCCTGATACAGTGGGTAACCCCATACAAACATTATTTCCCAGCTTCAGTGACCTCCAAAGCTGACTCCTAAGAAAGTAAAACTTGTCATGCTCTTCAATTAACCCAATGAGTTTTCAAAAGATTAAGGAAAAACACTTTCTTTGTAACTTTGACTTCGTCCTCTGTGGTAAAAATACAGAGTACTGTGGATCACTCTCAGCTGCTGGCCCCCGAGTGGAAGAGAGATGGAGACTCAGACATCAGATAAAGGGGGGCAGAGGACCGGCGGCCGCTGACAGCCATCAGTAGCCTGTGTGATCTGTCAACTAAAAAATGAATGAAGGGGAGACACAGGTTTATCAGTGGAACAAACCGAAGGATACATCAAACCTGCCTCAACCTATAAATGAATAGGATAAAATAATACAATAAATGCTTGAAAATTCTCCATTTTCATGCCTTTCCCTACCCCCCCCAACACACACACACACACACAGTAAAATGGACCACTCACTAAAATGGATATTTCATTATAAAGATGCAGACCCTTTAGATACCAGGAATTCCTTTCATTGTATCCAAGGATGGAGAGAGATAGGAGGAACCCAAGCAATAACGTTCCCAAAGGTTCTTTAGTGCTATTTCTATTGGCTATTTTCCCTGGGCTTCCCTGATGACCACATCCTGGAGGAGTCTCCTAGAGTCACTTCAGGGATGTCAGATAGGAAACAATTCAGGCTACACCAGGTCAGAGTGTTGCAGTCCTGAAGCTGGACGAGGTGTGACCTTGATATGCCCTCCAAACAATAGAAGTTAGTCTGGTAGTTCTCTTTAGAAGCACTTTTCAATTCTTTTAAGTTTAGCTCTTAGAGATGTTCCAAAATTATTCAGCTGGCACCTTTAGGGTACACTAACATGTCTCCATGGCCCGTAAGGACAATTTACACAATTCTCAGTTGCCTTCAAAATATCTGAAAGAAAAAAATTAAGAACTCTAAGTAGGCCAGGTGCAGTGGCTCATGCCTGTAATCCTATCACTCTGGGAGGCTGAGGTGAGTGGATTGCCTGAGCCAGACTGAGACCCTCCCCCATCTGAAAAAATAGCCAGGCATTGTGGCAGGTCCCCCCTACTCAGGAGGCTGAGAAAGGAGAATCATTTGAGCCTAAGAGTTTGAGGTTGTTGTGAACCGTGGTGTCACAGCACTTTGAGGAAGACAAACTCCATCTCAAAAAAATAAAACAAAACTCTATGTTTTATAACAGCAAGGTTATGCCATGGGGTGGGGGGTAGAAGATTGTGGATTGCAGTCTGTGCAATTCAGTGCAGAGTGTGGCTCTGCTGTGCACCAGCTCTGAAGCAGCGTCAGCACCACAATGCCACGTGCAGATAAGTCCATAATTTCTCTCTCCTATTCTAACCTCCAGGTTCATGTATCAAATTGCACCCTTCACAACCATTGCAAACTAATTAGGTCCAGAAGCAAATGACACTGCCAAACCTCCCAGTCTTCATGATGGCAATAAATCAGTTGTTCATTTACCCAGTTGTTCAAGCCAATCCTTGGTGTCATCTTTAACTTTTATTTTCACATAATACATTCAGGATATGAAAAAAATTCTTCCAAATGCATTTTCAGAATATATGCCAAATATCACTATTTTTTAGCTCCATCCTCACCATCCTAGTTCAAACCACAATCCTGGTGCACCGGAATTATCAAAACAGCCTCCTAATTGCCCCATGCCTCTTACTCTTGAACTCATCCCCGTGGAAGCCAGGATGAACGTATTCAAGTGTGAATCCAGTAATGTCATGGCTTCTCACCACACTTTGTGTATTATTAAAAATCTTAGCATGCCTTGCAAGTACTCAATCTAGCTCCTAGCTATCTCTCTGAAAAATGTCTTCATATCCTCCCTACCACCCCACCCTCCCTGTAACTCCTTTCTGCTCCATTGGCCTCCTGGCTGTGCTCTGTGTACACCCCATCTTCACTCTCCCAGTTAGCATGGTCTGGCCCCACATTTCACCCAGATTTTTGCACTTCATCATAAAGACCTTCCTTAGCTTTTCTCTACTCCCATTTTAATTCTTATCCGGCATTACTCTGTTCCTTCTCACTTTTCCACTCAACACTATACAGGGACATACTGTGTGTATTTGCCTGCTTGTTTCCTCATCTGACATCTTCAGCTGGACTCTGGCTCCATCACGGACTGTTCTGTTCATTGCACTGAACCTGGTGCCTAGGACAGTGCCTGGCCAGAGTTAGTGCTCAGTGGATATGTCTTGAACACACACTGAATAATCTCACCAATCAAGCAGGTAATTATTATTCGGCCTCTGTGTTTAAGGCACCATGCAGCTGGTTAAACCAGAGTTCCCAGAGGGGAATGCAATCTGCAAAACAATGGAGGACACAGTGCATTTTGGTGTGTTCCATGTGATGCAAATTTTTTTTCATTGCTTAAGGCAATTAATCAAAATTATTCTGTTCTTGTAGTAATTTGTAGTTGCTGCCTAAGTAGTCATTTGCTGCTATGTTTAAGTGAAGTTAACATCTTAGATGGCCTTGCAACTCACAGTGGCTGAAGAACCTTGAAAATTTGAAAACTCGGCTCGGTGCCTGTGGCTCAAATGGCTAAGGCGCCAGCCACATACACCTAAGGTGGTGGGTTCGAATCCAGCCTGGACCTGCCAAACAACAATGATGGCTGCAACCAAAAAATAGCCACGTGTTGTGGCGGGCGCTTGTGGTCCCAGCTACTTGGGAGGCTGAGGCAGGAGACTCGCTTGAGCCCAGGAGTTGGAGATTGCTGTGAGCTGTGTTGCCACAGCACTCTACCCAGGGGGACAGTTTGAGGCTCTGTCTCAAAAAAAAAAAAAAAAAAATTGAAAACTCACCACTGGTGCTAAGGGAGCCAAAGTAAAGAGTAGGAATGGGCAGTCCCTGTATCTGACCAGTCTCATTGGTCACTCATTGTGCCCCCCACCATGACTTTACACAAGGTCAGCTCTGCTCTTGAGTTTAGTACCATTCTTTCCTTCAATCATTCCAGCTTTGCCTCCAGCATCTCTCCATTGTTTTCTGTCCTTGCTGATCCGCTGGTGAGGGTTTCCAAATCCAAGCCTGTCAGCCAGTCCCCTCTCCACCCTTACCAGCTGCCTTGTCCTCACCAACTTACCTTACCCTGTCATTTCTCCAAGAACCTGGTATCTTCTCTGAAAGCCCACTGACACCTAAGCTCTGGATACAAACACCCTCAAAGCTTACTAGTTCCTACCAAAGCACTTCTTTCAACCTCCCTCTAAACTGATTTGAGACCTTTAAAACAATAAAATAGTATCTTAAGAGCATGTTTGATTTTTAATGGATCATATAGTATTAAAAAAAAAAAAGCATTGTTTTCTCCCTTATTCCCCCTTGACTTGAACTTTAGAAATACAGAAATGCTACATTTCTATATGAGAGATATAAAGGCTTTAAACCACATTGAATGGCCATGTGCACAGACTGTCTTATACCTACCTGACATCGGGAAGGCGATTGAATCAAGTTGATCTGTTGGAGGAGCCGAGCTTTAGAAGGATCTCAAATAAAGCCTGCACTGATTTCCTCCCACAGAAAATCATCTCTTTTTCTTCCAATTTAACACACTAAATGTGACTTTATGACCTTTATCATGTTATGCCTTGTTTTGTGGGGTTCTCTCCTTGTGCTAGATTGTAAGCCACTTGGTTTGAGTCTATCTCTGTTTAAATGACTCTTGTCTCTGAAGCGCTTAGGGAGTATGATGGTGGACACCAGTGGGAGCTCAGTAAATGTGAATTAAATAAGTAAATATTAATTGAATTCTTCAAAAGAACTATTATTTACTTCTTTAAAGTTATCAGTGAGTTCCGTACACATAGCAACTTAAATGAGCTGTGCCTCCATGAAGTCTGGGTGAAGAGCAGAGGATTGGTTTACTAGACAGAGAACCTGCTAGACTGTGACAAATCCTTCCATGGGTTGGGAAGCAACCAGAGTCCCAAGGGGTCCGACAAAGCCTGTAACAAGTACAGTCGAAGAGCGAACTTTCCTTTCTCATCCGCCTTTGCCTGCCCGCACGCACACAGGGGACTGATCTCACCCGCCTAGTCAGTTTGACCCTTACTCTGAGAAGGGTGAAGATAAGAACACACAGATGTTTCTCTACAGCCCAGCTTCAGCTGGGGGCTGGCCTGACCCCTGGCTGCTATGGGCTCCCTGCCTCTTTCATGGGCCCTGGACCTTAGGAGAGTCTTCCTTCAGATAAGAAGAGGAGGCAGTGCCAAGTTCACACCAGACCACCAACCTCACACAGCCACCCCACCTCACCACTTTTCCTAGACGTTAAAACCCCAGGAAAGGACTACGATTGCTCCAGCCTGGACCAGGAACTGCTGACCAGCCACTGACGGTCCCTTCAACAAAACCACACAGTTGGGCAAATAATAAGTTCTTAAAGGAAAAGAAATGTTGTTTCCAGGGGGTGACTGCTTGATATATAAAAAGAGATGCAGCTATTCCCCCATCTCGGAATTTAACCTCCAGCCTATATAATTTATGGTACCTGTCAGCTCTTTCCCTCCGTTCCAGCTGAACTCACACACCTGCCTCCTCTCCCCTACCCCCTGCCAAGCTAAGCCAACTGCAGAAACTGCACTCCAAAAAATACCAAATGGTTACTGAAATGCAAAAGCAAGAGTTATCAACTGCTAGCAATACACAGGCTTTTCCCACGTAGGAAGTTTTGAATAAAGAGGCATGAGTTAGTATTATGTATTATGAAGACGCACCCAACATGCTAATATATATTTATGCGCAGGGGGAAGGGATGGGTGGACGGGGAGGTCCCATAAATCCCGAGTGTCATCAAAAGACTATTGACTGAAAAAAATAAAACACCTATTTGCTCAATCAACAACTAGCAAGTGGGCAGCACCTGTGGCTCAAAGGAGTCGGGTGCCGGCCCCATATGCCAGAGGTGGCGGGTTCAAAAGCCCCGGCCAAAAACCACAAAACAAACAAACAAACCAACCAGCAAGTGAGAAATTTTTGGTAATGCACTTGAAGAGATACACAGTACTCAGGGTACAACTAAGAAGACAGGTAATAGACATGACCATGTGACACGGACCAAGAGCTTTAGGAGAAGGATTTAAAGTGTGGTGGAAGCACAGGGACTTAACAATTCTGCATGCAGAGATGGTCGCTGTAGGAAGTTCCTCAGAGTGGGCTATTTGAGCTGAGGTTTAAAGGCTAAATTTAAGCATGCCAAGGTGACCAGCACACTCCATATCAGCAACTAACAGAATCAAAGGGATAAATAAAAACACCACGGTTATTAAATGTAAGTATGGCAGCTACCGAGAAAAAGAAGGCTGAGAGAGGCTATGGTTCAAGTTCACACCAAATGAAGATAAGTGGGATAAAAGTGCAAATAAGTCGGACAGACCTGCCACTAGAAAATACGCATCTTCTATGGGAAAAACATCCCTGTAAAAAGAATTTAGGTCACGTAATTACCAAGAAGTCACCATTCCATCAAGTGCAATTCCTCCAGAGTCACCAGAGAACGGTGAATAAGCAAATGAGCCTGTAAAACTTTAGTCCCTAAAGCCCAGGCTGCTGAGCCCTGCTGGGCCTTGGCCTGTTAGGAACCTGTCCCACGGGATCACCACCTGAGCGCCACCTCCTGCCCCACCCCCAGCCCCTGTGGAAAAGTTATCTTCCCTGGTCCCTGGTGCTAAGAAGACTGGGGACTGCCTCTCTAAAAGACCACTACAGCCCACAACAGCCCACCGCACATATATAAATAGTCGCTTAGTTTCCTGTCGGGTGAAACCAACAGATTTGTTGTATTTGATATTAAATATTATCCTCTGGGAGTCTTTTCCTTTGCCAAGAGTGGGGTCTTCAGTCCCCATTCTGCCTGCATAATCCTAATAAATACACTTACCCAAATTACCTGTCCACCACAGATTACAAACAACAAATTTGGAAATGTAAGTAGAGTAGCCGCATTGATAAATAACAGCTAACTTTCTTGCCCTGGCCTCAAAGAAAATAGCCACAAGAATTTGAAAAAAATCTCGGCAGTCCAAGTTAGGTTCACAGTAAACAGAGCTGGGTGGCGCCTGGGGCTCAAAGGAGTAGGACACCGACCCCATATACGGAGGTGGTGGGTTCAAACCCAGCCCCAGACAAAAAAAAAGAGTAAACAGCATTTTTTAAATATATATATATATATATATTTTTTTTTTTAATTGAATGGTAACTATGTACATTAATGCACTTCTGGGGTACAGTGTGGGGTTTTCACATGCAATCCAAAATACTTCCATCAAACTGATCAACACAGCCTTCATGTCATTT
>CAUYQV010129817.1:0-17714 GCA_963574575.1 Galagoides demidoff
CCTGTGGTCCCAGCTACTTGAGAGGCTGAGGCAGGAGACTCGCTTGAGCCCAGGAGTTGGAGGTTGCTATGAGCTGTGATGCCATGGCACTCTACCCAGGGGGATAGCTTGAGGCTCTGTCTCAAAAAAAAAAAAAAAAAAGAATCATAAAAAAGTCATTAACTTTGGAGCCCAATGGGAGAGATATCAGTTATATTTTTGCCTCGGTGGTCCTTACCCAATAACCAGTGATTTCCTTGAGCTAGGGTTTAAGCCTCAGCAACTTGAGTCAATGGCAACCAAAATGGGTCCTACTCTACAAAGCCCCAGGTCCTCTAACAATCCTACCTGATATAATGCTGGCAGCTGCACATACACAATTCACCAGGTTTGTATCTGTGTGTGCCTGGCCCAGCACGTGATTCAGGAATCTATTTCAGCTATCTACTGATGTGTTAAAAAAATCTCAAACTAGTGAATCCAAACAACAATATACTATATTATCGCAAAGTTTGGTGGGTTAACTGGATTAAGCTAAGAGATTCTGAGTTGGGTTTCTTCTTCAGTTTTAGTCAGATGGTAGCTGGAGTCCCGTAAAGATTCACCTGGGCTGGATGACCAAGATGGCAGTTTAACCCTTGTGCCTGGCACTTCAGCTGGGCCAACTATAGAACCTAGGGACCGGGCAGACATTTCTGTCTCCATGTGGTCTCTTCCTATGTAAGTTTCCTCAGCATGGTGGAGCAAGAGTAGTAAGACTTCTTACCTGGCACCTAGCTTCTCCTACAAGGAACATACAAAGAGACTCAGACTGAAGTTGCAAGGCTTCTCAAGATCTAGCCTAGAAAGTCATGTAGTATCATGTCTATTGCATTTTATTAGGCAGAAGCCAGCCCAGATTCAAAAGAAGAGCCTGAACACAGGAAAGCATGGTTCACCACAAATATGTCAAATAGTATCCATTTTGAAAGTCTAGTTTTTGAAATAATGTTTGGCTAACTTACGGAAAAGCCTGAAGCAAAATGACATCACCAGCTCTAAACTTGTGCTATCTACTATAAATGTGTATTTTCCTAGACTATTTGGTCATAAAGTGCAATATATCAGAGGTTTTGGTCAAAGTCTCCTCACCCTCCTAAGAGACGTACAGTGCTACTTTACAATAAGGATGTAAAATCTCTTCAGAGAAGCTAAAGCTACATTTAAGACATTTTTTAAAGCTGACTTTTGAGGAGAAAAACAATCATTCCCCAAGACTCTATACATAAAACCTGTTTGAAGGTAAATTCAAAGCAAAGGAACAGCTCCTAGATTATTCAACAAAACATAGCAGAAAGGATGAAACAAGAAGAAATCTCAGAATTCTAAGGGATTTGAGAGAGCATTTAATTCAATTTCCTAGATAAGGCAGATTGTCCTTGTTGCAATAAACTTTAGGGGATTTTTGGAAACTGACATTTTTACCAACTGTTCCATGCTCTACAGCATGCTAAATGATTTGCATAATATCTCATTAACTCCTCCCAACAATCGTACAAGGTCATTATCAAGTAGGCAATATCCTTACTCCCATTTTACACACAAGCAAATTGAGGCTCTGATAAGTGATCTTCTCAATATGCAGAAATTGGCAGGAACAGAGTTTAAAGCCCATTCTGACTGATGCCAAGTCCAGTGCTTTTTCCACTATGCCTCTCTGACCCTTTGGTCAACTAGCATCTGAACATGAGAAGCAATCTTGTATTTATTCCCTCATGAAATAGCCCACTCCAATATTGGGGGTCCTAACAGTTAGGAAAAACAAAAACATGTTCCTTAGTAATTTAACCCTGAAGTTTGTGTAGTCAATCAAGAAACCCTTCCTGCAGGGCTCCTCATCCTTTGAGTGCTTGGTTTCAATAACACCATAACTCCTTAAAAGAACATGTAAGTTGTGCAGGTCCCAGGTGTATTTTATGGCAGTGGGTCTACAGCTTTGATCAGATTCTCACTAAAAAACAGCTCCAAAAAGTTTAAGAGCAACAAATCTATGAAGAATACAGAGTCGTGATTAGGGAGAGTTGACCTGGTTTTTACTCATAAAGATAGCAAATATGTTCCACTGGGTTCATGAGTTCATATTCCACTTGAGCAGACAGAAAACGCATCTATGCATCTACAGGAGAAAGAAAATAGTATGATTAACCCTGAACATCCCAGAGGTCTCTATCCTCTGTAACAGGGCTGAGCAGACACTTGCCTCCCTAATTATTTTGTCCATAAAACCCTTTCTTCAAAGGGAATCTCATGCTGACACAAAATATGAGATACAAATTAGGATGGAATTTCTTTGGTTGAAGCGACGATAGGTTGCCCGTAGCTCTTCCTAATCATCCTTTCTCAGGCACCAAACCACTCATTTTCTACCTACTTCCTCCTTATAAAGTCCTGGAGATTCCTGCAGAGTCTATCTATATAGCTCTTTCAAGCACAGTTTGAAAACCACCAAGTATAACTGTTAGGATGGTCTCTGAGAACCCATTTTTCTCTATGCTTCCCTGTAGCTTTATGCCTCTATATTATACCTTACTACCAAATGAGCATATGATGTGTTCCGAGTTAGGTTACACAGTGTTGTTTGAAACTAAGAGTGAATGAGGAAAAAGGTACCCCAAGAAATGAAGAGAAGAACCCTCAGAGTCATAGACAAAGCAGGGCCTGTCATAGACATTAGGAGGCATGGGTAGAAGGATAGCATCAGCCCAGTGGCCTAAGAAGTTCTGATCCATCAGTAGAAGAAAGAGAAAATTCACTTATACACTTCACAGCTCCCTGCTCCTCTCTCTGCTGGGGTCTAAATGACAGAAAAACCATGACAACTGAGATAGATGGATGTTTCTTTATTCAGTTCTCTACCACCTTCCTATTGCAAGTTAACAACCTTGCAGTCTCAGGAGGCAAATCGCAAACATTTCAAAGGAACCAAGGAGAACTTCAATGGACTTTCTGTTCTTCTTTGAATTTTTTGGTGCCAAGGAAGAATCGGGCTTATTTGTCAGCTCTCTTTCCCTAGCCTGGTGAAATAATTAGAAGAGAGTCAGTATATACAGTCAGTGTTGATATTCATGGGCTAATTTGAAGAGATCTGTGGTCCTTCCTTTTCCCCTCAGCTCTGTGGGGAAACTTCCACTTTATATTGGATTACATCAAAGCATAACAAAATCAGAGTTTCTGGCAGCTACTGCTTTATTAAGAAAATCAATTTTATTTGGAAAAGTAAGTTACATTTGACACTTTTCTTTCCATATCTGATTTCCAGAAAGGTTCTTCTGATTTCCAGAAGGGTTCCATGTAAATAAGTAATGTTAATAGTAACAATTAAAATGATTAAATTCATTCACAAACTTTGTGAGAGAAAAAAGCCAGAAAGTTCACACATATTCATTCCAATGCGGTAAATCTTTCCTTGACATTTGTATTTAACAAACTTTCATCAAGCACCTGCTTGGGTATAAAAGAATTATCACCAGGGCACCATGAAGCTTACATCACTGCTCCCATTTTAGAGATGAGAAAGTCAAGGTTCAGAGGTACCTACTGGCTCACCCAAAGTAACAGTGTCAGAAAGTGAAAAGATGAGAAAACTTTGACTTCAAGTTCAAAACTATTTTCAGAATACGATAGGGTGTCCTTACAGGGAAATGGTCAACATGTAATTGAGAAAAAAAGAAGCCATGTAAACACACATGACATTTCATGACACCAACCTCTACGCATCTACCCTCAAATGGCATATTTCAGACACCTCCTACTTGCAGACCACAGGACTGCAGCACAAGGCAAAGCTTCCGAACACCATTTGAATCACTGAAATAGGCAACGGTCTTAGAAGCATTCAAGCCACAAGCTAATATGATTTTTTCTCTTTTTTTTATTAAGTCAAATGCACGTAGATCATGAATACATTTATGCATATGTGGGGTACAATGTGTTGATTTTTTTTAACACAATCTGACGTGGTTCTTACACTGAGCAAATGTTAACTAAAAGCAAAAATTGGTTAGGGATGAGATGATTTCTCAACATTGCTACATGTTTTATGATCTCAAACATAATACCTGAAGAAGAAACCATCAGCAGGGAAAAGTAAAGTCTTGGTACAGATTCCACATGCTGCCTGAGCATTCGTCTTCTCTTATTGAATACCTACGGCTGGCCTGCCCCAAACATAACTTCTATTAGCATTGTCCACGTACACCAAATGCCTTTCCAACATGGAAAACATACACTTTGTTATCACAATGGAAAAATCCATTTATTGAGTACTCATTCTGTTTCTGTGCTAGATGCTGGAAATACAATGGCAAAGCCAGTATCCAGGAGCCTATAGTCTAACAGACAAATGTTCACCCAGTAATCACCAGTCAGCGGGACAAGTAGCCCCACAGGAAAAGTACCTACAGTGGATAAACACATCTGAAAACTCAGACAGAAGCTTAGGCAGGAAGTGACATTTAAGCCAAACCATAGAAAGAGTGAGGGTGAGTCAGCTAGGTGCATGTGGACAGGAGGGAGAGAACGCTATCCAAACAGAAGGAACAACATGTACAAAGACTTGAAAGCAAAAAAGGCCATATTCTAGAAACTAAATAAGGATATCATGACTAGAGTTGTATGTAGGGATGGAGGGAAAGGGAATTAGTGAGTGAATTGAAAGATGAAAGGGTAATAAGTGGCCTGTTCTTAGAGAACCTCATAGCCTATGGTGTCTGGGGCTGAGAAACCACTAAAACAAATGGCTTGTTGTTCCTCCGTGATTAAGGTGACCAGATTTTAACACTGGTAAAGCAGGACACCATTGACCCGGCAGGGTGGGTTCTTAATTAAAAATTTGGTCTATATGGAGCAACAAAAATTTTCATAGAACGCAAAAATAGTATTGTAATATATATTGTTTTTAATTTCAACATAAGTACAATTTAGAAATATAATACATTAAAAAAATTATGTATAGGGCGGCGCCTGTGGCTCAAAGGAGTAGGGCTCCGGTCCACCTGGGTGACCTTGCCCAGGAGGGGAGTAGGGAGTTTACATTAGCCTTTTTATTTCCAAATGAAGTTACATTAACCTCTTCATTCCCAAATGGAGTTACATTAACCTTTTCAGCAGCTGAAAACCATATATTCCCTTCCCATTCTCCTGCTGTTCCCTAGTTTGTCCTGCATTCTTTCCAAAAATTGGGACTTTTTTAAAACGATGCAGGATGCAGGACAAATTGTTAAAAATTGGGACTGTCCCACCAAAAGCGGGACATCTGGTCACCTTATCCATGATTCACAGGTGACAAATGTGGATTCTAAGTGTCTTGAAGACTGAGCTTATTTTCTTAAACACTTGATCTGTTGATTTTTCTACTCCTATTTATTTTGCTTAAGGAGTTATGAGGACAGATGAGTGTTCTGAAAAAAGTATAAATGTTTTTGTCATGTGAGAGGTTGGAATTAGGAATTTACTTCTTAAATTTCCTTTTCATATTTTTTAAAACTATTGCTAATAACACCTCTTTGTATTAGAAAGTGAAAGGAATATAGAAATGTTTTCATGATAACATTGCAAAAGACAAGGTTTTCTATTATCTCTGCTTTATGATTGGCCTATACCATATCATTTGCAATATCTAATGGTAGAAATATCCCATAGCAGTAAATAGACCCAATATAAATACTGTCTTTCTGTCATCTCTCTAGCTACCAACGCATTTTTGCCTCATTTCAAAGATCATTTGAAGCAGCTCCAGTAATCCAAACAAAAGTTTGATTATAAAAACAGGTAAAGAACTTCTGAAAAAGAGTAACCCAGGGTATGTACTAAGATCAAGTTCAGATCATGACTGCACTCAGAAAGGCATAACAGAAGTCCTGTATAGCTGTTAGAAAATGCCCCCAAATACAGAAAACCCAATTAGTTCTAACAACGATCTTCAACTTCAGCTGCTCATTAAAATCACTAGAGGGTGGGAGGAAGGCTTCTGAAAAATCATACTCACCATGGAAAAAGAGTAGGTGACACAGGGCTGATAATGAGAATCTACAGAGAAAAACTATTCAACAAGAAAAGAGCAAACAACTCCATTTATTACTGAGCAAGAGACATGAACAGAACCTTCTCCCAAGAAGACAGATGCATGGCCAACAAAAATGAAAAAATACTTATCATCCCTAATCATCAGGGAAATGCAAATCAAAACTACCTGGAGATATCACCTACCCCCACTGAGAACAGCCCACATCACAAAGTCTAAAAGCTACAGATGTTGGTGTAGATGTGGAGGGAAGGGAACACTTCTATACTGTTGGTGGGACTGCAAACTAATACAGCCTCTTTGGAAAGAAGTATGGAGGATCCTCAAAGAGCTAAAAGTAGACCTTCCATTTTATACCACAATTCCATTACTAGGTATCCACCCAGAAGAAAAAAAAATTATTTTACCATAAGGAAATTTGGACTTGAATGTTTATTGCAGCTCAGTTTACAATCACCAAGATGTGGAATCAATCCAAGCATCCATCAACCCATGAATGGATTAATAAATAGTGGTGTTTGTATACCATAGAATACTATTCAGTCATAGAAAATGATAGAGACTTTGTATCTTTTACGTTAATGTGGGTGGAGTAGGAGAGCATTCTTCTTGGTGGAGTGTTACAAAAATGGAAAAGCAAGCATCCAATGTGCTCAATACTAATATAAAATCAATAGATAAGCAACTACAAAACCACATGAGAGAAAAACACAACTGATTTCAAGTGGGGGAGGGGGATACATGAGATGGGAGAAGGGAGGGGTATTGGTAAGCTCCCACATAACGGGCACAATGTAAGGGTGTTTAACACATCCCCTGGGTAAAGGACTCAATTATAAAGTGGACTTCGCCTGGCAAACACAAACAATTTATCCTAATCATTTGTACCCTCATATTAATCTGAAATTAAAACAGAAAAAAAAAGGATAAGAGAGTGGAGCCAAGCATTGATATTTCCGACATGCAGCTATGGTTCTGTTATTTACTGGGTCTGAGAATTGAATAGCAAAATTGGAAATGCCTGTAAGCTAAAAAACACACTAGTTGCTCAAGTAAAAGACAGATATTTCTGGCAATGAGGACCAAAGGATTCATTTAAAGTCTGCAAAATGGGATATGTTGGAAAATTCTACCACAAACACAGTAAGTCTCCAATGAATCACTTTTGA
This sequence comes from Galagoides demidoff, assembly GCA_963574575.1. NCBI lineage: Eukaryota > Metazoa > Chordata > Mammalia > Primates > Galagidae > Galagoides > Galagoides demidoff. The sequence goes on from CAUYQV010129817.1 coordinate 7,210, forward strand.
AGAGCACTCTGTTGGAAATCCAAAACCCAGTGCTGAAATACAATTGAAAGAAGGTGAGTTTAGGAGGGTCAAGGTGGGCTCGGCGCCTGTGGCTCAATCGGCTAAGGCGCCAGCCACATACACCTAAGGTGGCAGGTTCGAATCCCCAGCCCGGGCCCACCAAACAACAATGATGGCTGCAACCAAAAAATGGCTGGCACTGTGGCAGGCGCCTGTAGTCCCAGCTACTTGGGAGGCAGAGGTAGGAGACTCGCTTGAGCCCAGGAGTTGGAGGTTGCTGTGAGTTGTGATGCCATAGCACTCTACCCAGGGGGATAACTTGAGGCTCTGTCTCAAAAAAAAAAAAAGGAGGGTCAAGGTGCATTTCAGGAACATGGCTCTCTGACACATTCATTTCCTTCAGAAAGAGCATATCTAGAGCACCAGATAAAATATAATTCTTCATCCACCTCCAAAAGAAGTCCTTTGAAACTCAAGCACATTTCTCAGCAGCCAGGCAAAGTAACAGCTCAATGAGCAATAATTTCAGGTGATATGTTTAAAGCATTAGAGATAGGAAATGTCCTTAGTTTGCCAAGGAATGGTAAGGAAACCTTAAAAGTCATTTATATGTCAATAAAATGCTTAAGGACCACAGAGAAAGTCACTAGTGATCTATGGAATAATAGCACATCTGACCTAAGAAATAGGGGATGATTTGCGAGTTCTATTGATTTTGACCTTTACCAGCACAATAGAAACAGCCCATCATCACAAATGTGTTTAAACCCCATGGGTTATGGAGCTCCAATTGCTATAATGCACTTTAAAAGTCAAATAGGAGCCTGGATGCTGTCATATGCATGACATTCTACTGCTTCTTACAGACAGTGTGTGTTTGGCCGTCTCCAAAAAATCTGTACACCCTCTTTCTCCTTTCTCTGACTTCCACAGTACTCAACTAACCATCACTCAGAGTTTCTACTTTTTCCTATCATCTGTAGTAGCAGGATGCCCACTGTTATTTTCAAATTTCTGGTTATCCCCAGATTCCTTATTTTTATTGCAATCTGACATGGAGGCCAAATAGTTAAAAAAAGAGAGATGAGCATAAAGCTTCTCTGGTTGAAGGAACCCTAGCACCCCATGCCCTTCCCTCACAGCCCTAGGTCTCTGGGTGCAGAGCTTGAAAACCATTCAAGTGACAAGCATGGGTTTAGAAGAGGGTGTAGGCCCTGAAACTGAAGGTAGGTTGAGACTGAGCAGCAGAATCTGTTAGGTTCAACAGACAAGGCTCCTCTGCCATCTTTGATAGGCTTAGCACTTTACACTTCAACGCTTACATATCCCTCACCTCCCTAAAACCTGGCTTTCTTCTGCTACTTCTCTATAGCACAAAGTATAGTATTGAGGAAAAGGGGCACTGAACTTCAGGAAAGCTGAGTTTCATCTCTCACTGCACAATTTACTAACTTTGGGCAAGACTTTTCAAATCTTTGACTCTCACTTTCCCTCTCTACATACCGAAAAAAAAAAATTCTTTCCTCATAGGGTTGCTGTGAATATTGAAAGATGTAATGTTCATGAACCTACTTAGTAGAAGTGAAGAACAATATATGAATAGGCATCTAGTTTTTTAGTTTCCTGGTGCTGCTGGAAAAAGTCACTATAAACTTAGCATCTGAAAGCAACACAAATTTATTATCTCACAGTTCTGAAGGTAAGAAATCCAACATGGGTCTCACTGGGGCAAAGTCAAGGAGTCAGCAGAACTGGTGATTCTAGGGAAGAATCAATTTCCTTGATTTTTCCAGCTTCCAGAGGTTGCTCGCATTCCTTGCCTCATGGTCTGACATCACTCTCACCTCTGCCTCTGTACCCATATCTCTCTCTTTCTTTGACTCTTCTATCTTCCGCTTGTAAAAACCCTTAAAATTATATTGAGCCTGCCTGGATAATCCAGAAGAATCTCCCTATCTCAAAATACTCCATCATACCTGCAAAGTCAATCTTACCACATAAAGCAACATATTCACTGTTCCAGAGATTAGGAAAGACATCTTGGGGGACATTATTCAGCCTAGCACAGCTATATGTTAGATACTGTGCTAGATAGTCTCAGTTTATCATTCTGGATCTACATTCTACCCCTCTCCATATATTCTGTGCTGGAGAAGACTGATCTCTATATCAACCCAGCTCCCTTCACCTTTGGGTTCCAGTTTGGTTTGGCCTATAGTAGGTCACAGCAACAGAAGAGAGAAGAGATTCCCTGGGCTACAGGTTGGTAGTAGTTGTGCTCCTTTACCAAAAGCCACCACTGTTAGAGGCCTTCTCCATGCAGCTGCTGCTGTCTCCAGGCTCTGTAACCACCCCTGCCACAGCTTCATCAGCACAGGGGGTGACAGGCTTTCCTGCTATTGTTTGCCCTGCCTGAGATGCTTCTCCTTCCCTTGTTACCTTCTTTTAACTAGTTACCCTAAACCCTAACCACAGCTTTGCAAATAGCCCCTTTACTAAATTATCTTCTAATTACCCCTTTGAATGCATCACCTGTTTCCTGCTGGGAGCCCCCCCCCCCAAGTGATAAAAATACTGAGATTATTTTTGGAAAGCTTACCATAACCACTTCCTTAAAATCTTGCCTACTCTGTTGACCTCTCTACATTATTCAATAATGTTAATAGCTCTTCTTTACTTTTCTAAATAAAGAATAGGTATATTCCTTCGACATAATCAGGACATCAAGCTCCTTTTAGCTCTTTCAACAAACCATGATCTTACCACTTCAGGACCTTTCTACATGCTGTTGCCTCTGGCTGAAATGCTCTTCCTTTTGCTAGCTTCTTATCATTCAGATCTGTTTGGATGTCATCTCTTAACAGAGGTTCTCCCTTAACTTCTGATTTAAATTAGATAATTATTATTCGCTATAATAGCACTGGTTGTTCACTTCATATAATTTTTCATAATTTGTAATCATTTAAGACATTAATTTTTTTTTCTGTTTCTACAAGGGCAAAGGATAGTGTGTATCTTTTTCTCTATTATATCCCCAGGGCTGAGCACAAGGCCTTTAAAAATGTAGTGAACATGAGCCATAAGAGTGGAAGGACTATGCTTTGCATGATGTCATTAATATTACATGTTATTTAATCCTTAGAATAATTATGTAGATGAGTAGGCACTAAATTTAAATTTACAGAAAAGAAAGCCATGATTCAATGAAAATAGGTAACTTGCTGAAGGTCAATCAGCTAAATAAATTTGAAACACAGATTTGAAACCAGGCATTTCTTACTCTTGCTAAACATAGCTATTTACTTTGTGTAAGGTCTATAAATTCTTTCATTTTAATGTTCATGACAACCCTACAAAATGGTAATCATTACCCTTACTTAACAATGAGGAAACTAAAAGTCAGAGAGGCAAAATGACTTGCTGAGGGTCACACAACCAGGAAGCAAAGAGGTTTGGATTTAAGTCCAAGAAAATCTGACTCCACAGCCATTTCCTTTAAATCAAGAAGTACATGGTGTTAGAAACACTGAACCCTAGAAGAAGGTGAGGCTTTCCCCAAAATCATTTGTTTCCTATTTCCAGAAAGAATGAAGGTGAAAATGCTAGGCTTGTTACTATGAACAGCATGCTATAACCAGAGGAAAGGGAGAGCAGAGATTTTCAACTCCCATTTTGATTCTATATTCTCCATCAAAGGTAATGAACGAATGTTTGAAAAAGGCAGAACTAAGGTAGTTTACCACAGAGTAATGGGGTGGGCTGGGGGGCAAAGCTGGGCAAGGAGACTAGAAAAGAACCCCTAGTTATCCTAAGAGATTTTCTACTTACTGGGATAGAAGCTTCATAAAGGCAAGAATATTGTTTTGTTCATCCTATATCCCAGGATAGTAATTGTCACTTGGCAGACACTTTATCGGTATTTTATGAATGAACAAAAATCTCCTGGCTCATTGAGATGGCATCCTAGCAAAGAGAGCACCTGCATATTAGATTTCTGAGTGACCTTTGTAATGTGAGGAAAGGTAAAAAACCTGAGACACGTCAGAAGAGTAGGGATGGGCAACCTCTCAAACAGGGTGAATATTCACATTTTCAAACGAATTAAATGAGATCAAGAGGATACTTTCCAAGAGTGGTTTGTTTAACAGTATGGATTGGGACATACTGTTATCTATGAAGAACCCCAGTGTTCATCATCATCTTTTGTTCTTTTAAGTCCATTTACTGTGTTTCAAGTGCTACATTCCATTTAATCCCTTTTAAAGCCCTGTAAGGTAAGTACTACCACCATTTTCTTTTGATAGGTGAGGAATGTGAGGCACAGAGAAACTGAATAACTTGCCCTGCTGTGACACCAAAGCCTGGCCACATCATAGCCCCATCTCATCACTGTAGTAACCAAACTTGCCAAGGAAATTGGAAAAAATCTTCAATCAGTCATACAGTTCCATGAAGAGACTTACGAAATAAGGAATTTGGTTTCACTGAAGCATCACTTACATGAGAGGAGAGTAGCTCAAAGAGGGAAGGAGAGATACAACAACAGCTAGAAACAGAATGTAGATTAGATTGGCAACATCAAAAAACACTTACAAACTCAAATACTTGGAGTAGTAGGGGAAGATCAAGATTTGCCTAAGAAAACTGAAGCTCCGACAACCTTCAATTAATCAAAATAATGTCTGCTAACACAACAAAAGTTATTTTATTTTTAAATCCCCTATTATGTACAGTAGAATTGGCAGATACGTTTTCTATTACAACAAATTTAAATGAATGAGATAGCCCCCCTCAGAGATCAGCTAGGATTATAATGTGCATACAGATGCACTGACGCTAATGTATGATTATCTATGTTGGAACTGGAATTTGTGAACCTCTTCTGCAGGATGGAATCTTCCTATTAACACCTAGAACTAGACTGTAGATGAACTTCATTTTTTATTAATTACTACATTTATCCATTTAACTGATATTGGCATATTTTCAGCAGTGGGCTTGGTCATTCTAGCTTTGGTCTTTGACACAAACCCAGGTATTTTAATAGACCTCAATTGCATCAATAAATCTGATAACTGCAATCATAGGTCCAAACTTTTTCTCAGGCAACCCTGAAAAGGCATTTCCAGTTACCTTAACCACACCAAGTTGGGTTTTAACTTAATGTAAAAGCTGGCATCTGAACACAATCTCACAGCCCTAAATAATGGTGGGTGGAAGAACATGGAAGATACACTATAAAAATTTGTTCAAATTCAGGAACTAAACCTCAAAAGCATACACTCTCTGGAAAGAAAATGATATGCATTCCTCTGTCAAAAACACTCAAAAAAAATTTTTTTGAGACAGCCTCAAGCTGTTGCCCTGGGGAGAGGGCCCTGAAGTCACAGCTCACAGCAACCTCCAACTCCTGGGTTTAAGTGATTCTCTTGCCTCAGCCTCCCAAGTAGCTGGAACTACAGGCACCTGCGACAATGCACGGCTATTTTTTGGTTGTAGTAATCATTGTTGTTTTGGCTGGCCAGGGCTGGATTCGAACCTGCCAGCTCTGGTGTATGTGGCTGGCGCCTTAGCCACTTGAGCTACAGGCACCAAGCCACTCAAAAATTATTTATGATACTTAGTAGCCTGTCCTGGGGAGGAAATAGTCTGAACATTCAATCACATGAGTGAAACTGCTGACCTGTCAGAATATTCCATCATGGTCTTTGACAACACCAGGCACATAGCCATTAACTAGAAGAATGGGTATGTGTACATTACCTAAGAGTTTAAATATATTTTATACAGAGCAATAAAGGAGGCATTGTTACCTGTGTCTATTTCCATTTCAAAAGCTTAAGCTCTGCTCTCTCTGTAGAACTAGTGCTGTTATTCTTAGCAAGAGATGGGTGTTCTCTGTGGCCCACACTAATGTGCTACTCAACCATGCAGAACAGGGGTTTGGGGTATGTGGAGGCAGATCCACGAGAAATGAGTCATTGGGAGCAGGCATCATCCCAAGAATGGTGTGTTGTGCTGGTATAATATTTCAGATAGTGTCTGACAATGGCAAAGTAGAGTAGGCAGAGACATATTCAGCTCACTGGGAGTGCCTGAACTCAGGAATTTAGGGACAGATTCACATATTACAAGAGGATGGTAAAGTCTCCCAGTTGTAAATTAGAATTGACAAATATAATGCAATTACTGCAGTGTATGTTGCCTACCTATTAACTTCCATTTATGTAAAAGTATTTGATTTTAATAATAAACAACACTAATGATTCTGTTTGGTTTCTTAATTTAAATATTATTTTAAAAGACAGATGAACCACTATAATTTATTTGGTTTTGTGCAGTGTTCATCTCAGCTGAATTATGTGTAATTTTTTTTTGGACATAGCCCTTTAAATATTTTAGGAACTGACATAATGTAAGAGTGAGGTCACCAATCATAGAGAAACACCACCACATAATATTAAATTTTTATTTCATAGAACCAGATTTTTAAATATATTAAGGATTCTGATTACCAGGTTATTTCATTTAAAAAAAATCTATGCACACCTTTTAGAATCTGAGCCCATGGAAGAAAGACAATTGCCCTTGTTTCTGTAACCACAGTGTCTTTCATGCTCTCTGGAACCTTATAGGTCTTCAATTAGTTTGTGTTTAATATGCAGATGTCAGTTACTCCTTCCAATGTATGTCATCTGTTGTGACTGGCTCCATTTCCCTGTCCTATGTGTACATGTGAAGAGATTTCAGCTGGAATAACACCCTGGCTTTATTCCTACTTGTGACTTACCCCATCCCAAGGAAGAATAGGTTATCTTAGTGGAGCACGTCCACTGGGGTACACTTCTTAATCAGGGAGAGCTAATCAATATTAAAAGGCCACAGCGCAGGAAATAGTTTGGTAGTTTCTTAACAAGTTGAACACAGAATTAACATACAACCCAGAGATTCCAGTCCCAGATACTGACCCAAAAGAATTGAAAGCAGCTTTTCAAACAAATACTTGAACACCAAAATTCATAGCAACACTCATCACAATAGCTAAAAAGGAGAAACAGCTCAGTGCTCATCAATAGATGAATGAATAAAAGGAATGTGGTATATCCATACGAGGGAATGACTTTTCAGACCTAGAAAGGAATGAGGTACGACTACATGCTACAACATGGCTGAAGCCTCGAAAACCTTATACTAAATGAAGAAGACCAGACACAGAAAGGAACATATTATATGATTCCCCTCACGTGAAATTTCCAGAATAGCCAAATTCTCTATAGAGAAAAAAGAGATCAGTGCTTCCCAAGGGATTAGTGAAGGGGAAGTTGTATGTGTGTAAGGGGAAGGGAACTGTTTTGTAGGTATGGGGTTCCCTTTTGGGGTAATAAAAATGCTGCAGAACTAGATAGATGTAGTGATTATATAACATTGTGAGTATACTAACTGCTACTGGAATATACACTTTAAACCAGTTAAAAAGGTAAATTTCATGTTACGTATATTTTACTACAATTTTTTAAAAGGCCACGAGTACTGGGCATTCATTCTTTTTTGTCCTTTTGTACTCAGGATCAGTAAGAGGCAAAAACCCCTGGGCAAATGTGGCTGCTCCCCGTGGACTCACCCTTTCCCTCAGGTGTGTGGTCCCAGTGTCTAGACTTAAGGAAGGCACTTAGGGGGTGTGGCAGAGTGCAAGTATCACATAAACCCTTTTCACTAGAGATCTGAAGCCAAATTCTCCTATCAGTTTTTTTTTTTTTTTTTTTTTTACTAATAATGGTGGCATTCTGTCTCCAACAATGCTTCTTAAATCTTATTTATCAACTAACTTTTAACTTGGAAAGGAATGAACCAAATGCTATTTACTGGCATACCCCACCCCATCAATAAAACTGAAAGATCTGACAAGCCCAGTTCCTGCAGCTTCCTGCAATTTTATGATTTAAAGGTTTTATAGTAAAGGGTTAAAGATAGGGCAGGACTTATAGGGCCTCCTCCACTACAGCCTATCCTCTAGTATCTACTAAGGCAGGCTGGCTGAGCATCTGTTCTCATAACACAACCATGAAGAAAACAACTGGTCTGCCCTCGAGATTCTGGGCCAATATAGGCACAAAGCCTTCATTTGGCATTCTTCTGCGTCAGTCATTCAAGCCTCTCATGGATTCACCTCATTGAGATCTGAGAGGTATGCCCAGAGCTTCCCAGTGAATTACTGGTCAAGCCAGAATCAATAGACCGAATTCTCTGGTTACTTGAAATCCTCTTTGAACTACAATGCACATGACCTCTATGCCAACAATCTCTGGGTAAATTTTCTCCTTTTTATTTCAAATTAATATGAGGGTACAAATTTTTAGTTACACTTTTCTCACTTCCAAGGTAAAGTTCAAGTTACAGTAAAGCCTTTCACCCAGGGGGCTTCACATTGTGCACATTAGGTGAGATCAGACCAAATGCCCACCTCCTCATCCCTCCTTTCCCATCCCCATTGCTAGGTTATATTTGTGTTTTATCATTCGTGTGGGTATGTAATTGCTTATTTATATATTGGTTTCATATTAGTATTGACTACATTGAATATTTTTTTTTCCATTCTTGAGATACTTTACTAAGAGAATGTGTTTCAGCTCCAACCAAGTAAACATAAGATGTGTAAAGTCTCCATATTTTCTTATGGCTGAATAGTAATCTATAGTATACATATGCCACAGTTTATTAATCCATTCATGGCTTGATGGGCATTTGCATTGCTACCACGACTTGGCAATTATGAATTGTACTGCAATAAATATTCTGTTGCAAATGTCTTTGTGATAAAATGATTTATGTTCTTCTGAGTAGATACCTAGTAATGGAATTGCAGGATCAAATGGAAGGTCCACTTTTAGTTCTTTAAGAATCTCCATACATCTTTCCATAAAGGCTATATTAGTTTGCAACTCCACCAGTAGTGTAGAAGTGTTCTCTTCTCTCCACACCCAGATTTGGGACTTGGATACATTTTCTTAATGATCTGAGAATGCATCTAACTATACCACCTTTATAGGTTCTGGGTGGTACAGGATTCAACACTGATTTTTTTTTTTGTTTGAAGAATTACTAGTTTTGTTATTTCTATGGCTTGTTCCATGAGGATAAATACATTATCTTGCAAAATTGAACCTCCAAAATCAAGGTATAATTTCTATTGAAATATTTTCATTAATTATAATGGACAAAATGTACATATCTATACTGTGCAACATGTTCTGATGCATGTAAGGCTATGGAATGAGTCAATGAAACTAATTAACACACTTGTTACCTCACATACTTATTGTTTTGGGCATGAGTAGTTTAAAATCAACTCTTACCAACTTTCAGCTCTGTAGTACATTATAGTTATCTATAGTCACCGTGCTTTACTCCAAAACAAATGCTGGCTCTGGCACTTTCAGGCCCCATGACTTCAGAGAAGTTAGTCAAACTCATTGACCCTCAATTGTCTCACCTATAACATGGAGAAATTAGCATTGAATACGTAGGGTTCATTGGAGGCTTGAATGAGAAGATGTGTTCTGCATTTTTGCATAACATGTAGCACACACTGTGTGCTCTCTGTGTGTTAGTTTACTACTTTCTGTAATGATACTGCTTTCCTCAGTCCTTGTGTGGGGGTGTTACATTCGAAGAACTCCGGGGCTTTATTGAAAATAATACTTGTCTTCGTCTTTTAGGCTCACATGACCCTTTCCAACAACATAGAGATAACTAGTAAAAAGGACAATATTCCCCTCCTTCATCCAATACCAGCCTCTGATGTAGCCATCGTCAAGAGCCATGTGATCATCTTTCCACATAAACAAAGAAAAACATATACATCCATATTTGGGTTTGCTTTTTAACAAAATGGGATCATACCACATATGCCACTGTAAAATGTCTTGTTTTACTTACTTGCACATACTAGATAATCCCTTAAGTTTACAGATAGCTAGAAATATTTCTAGCATTTTTACCAGCTACATATTACCCCCAAACAGGGAATTACCACAATTTAGTCAACTATTTCCCTATAGATCAGTGGTTCTCAACCTTCATAGAGTAGCAACGAAAATAATTTTATGGTTGGGAGTCACCACAACATGAGGAACTATATTAAAGGGTTGCAGTATTAGGAAGGTTGAGAACCACTGCTATAGACGGTCATTCAGGTTCCTTCCAGTTTTTCAATATTTCAAATAACGGCTTCAATAAATAATTCTGTGAAACATATCTTTATGAAATGATATTTTTCTCTGTCTGAATAATGCTCAAAAATAAAATTATTGAATGAAAACATATATGCATTTATTTTTTTTTTATTTTATTGAATGGTGACTATGTACATTAATGCACTTCTGGGGTACAGTGTGGGGTTTTCACATGCAATCCGAAATACTTCCATCAAACTGATCAACACAGCCTTCATGTCATTTTCTCAGTTATTATTTTAAAACGTTCTGATTCTACTCTTAGAGAGTTTC
>CAUYQV010129824.1:0-16310 GCA_963574575.1 Galagoides demidoff
TTTATTTATTTATTTATTTTTTTGAGACAGAGCCTCAAGCTATCCCCTGGGTAGAGTGCCATGGCATCGCAGCTCATAGCAACCTCCAACTCCTGGGCTCAAGCAAGTCTCCTGCCTCCGCCTCCCAAGTAGCTGGGACCATAGGCGCCCGCCACAACACCTGGCCATTTTTGGGTTGCAGCCATCATTGTTGTTTGGTGGGCCCGGGCTGGGGATTCGAACCTGCCACCTTAGGTGTATGTGGCTGGCGCCTTAGCCGATTGAGCCACAGGCGCCGAGCCCATTTAAACCTCTTTAATTTACTCAAATTAGGCAACTATAAGCCTCAGTTTCCTCTTCTCTAAAACGGGAGTAATAGTACTTAAAGCTTTATGGTGATTATTAAGTGGGAATACTCATGTCAAACCCTTAGATACCTAAAAAGAACTCAATAAATGTTAGTTATCTGTTAAACTTCGAGAAATAAATGTAAACAAACATAAAAATGTTGGTAGGGCTATAGGGAACTAGGTACAGGTTTATACGTTTTGATATCTTAATCCCATTTTTATATTCCTCCACAAGCAAATTTGAAATAAATGTAGCTTTGAAGAACGTTTGCTGTACTGCTACTCATAACAGTCTCAAATCAGAACTCACCACAAGGCCCAACAGTGAGGAAGTAGCAACCCCATGTTACCTTTAAATATAACAAGTAAACAATGATTAAGGGTGGAAATTTGAGAAAAGCAGAATTGGGATAGTGCTTACGCATGGATTACAACTATGTAAAATGTGAAATCTCTAAAAATCAGCAAATAAATGGAGATGATATTTGTAGTTAGATTTACATGTTTAGTGAGTTCCTTATTTTCTGTGAGGTTGCTTAAGTTCATCAACCCCTGTATCCCTCAACAACTTACTCTTACAAAAGCCTGAGAAGTTATACTGACTAATGTTGCATTTTGATTTCTGCTGCTATGCCGTGGAAGGATGATGGGTTGCTTTTTGATAAATAGCTCTTATATGCTCATTTATCCATCCAACGAATAATTATGTCTATGTGCCAGGCACTCCATTAAGCAGGAGCGACTCAATAGTGAACAAGTCAGACATGGTCCCTGGCCTCCATGGCTCTCCTAGTTTAGTGGGAAAGAGGAACACAACACTAAAAATTTTGTGTGATTTGGGTACATTAGAAGGATTCATGATTCTAAGGATATTATTAACAAGGAAAGCAAACTAGTCGGGTGTATCAAGGGTGACTTCCTTGAGGAAAAGATTACATAGAAGTTTCTCTGTTGAGGTATATGGGAAGGTGTGAGAGAGAACAGCAAGTAGGAAGGTTTTAAGGGGAGAAGAGAATGTGTGTTGGAGGACCTAAAAGGAGGTCTGTAGGGCTGAGCACAGAAAGCTAAGGCAAGAGTGATAAGGCTTGTAAAGAGGCAGGAGAAGCAGGGAGGGACAAGATTATACAGACCTTTGTAAAGATACAAGCAGAATACAATATGGAGTGGAGGTGTAGGCTGAGTGAGAACTGGAAGACTCCTCAATCCAGATGACAGTGACAGATAACGGTTGTTTGGACTGGGTGTCAAGAGAGAGAAATACTTGAATTTTTGCCAGGAACCTCATTCCTATAATCCTAGCACTCTTGGAGGCCGAGGTGAGGGAATTGCTTGAGCTTAGGAGTTGGAGATGAGCTTGAACATGAGCGAGACCCCGTCTCTACTAAAAATAGAAAAACTGGCTTGGCGCCTGTAGTTCAGTGGTTAGGTACTGGCCACATACACTGGGGCTGGTGGGTTCGAACCCAGCCTGGCCTTCTAGACAACAATGACAACTACAACAAAAAATAATAGCCAGGTGTTGTGGTGGGTGCATGTAGTCGTAGCTACTTGGGAGGCTGAGGTAAGAGAATTGCTTAAGCCCAAGAGTTTGAGGTTGCTGTGAGCTATGATGCCAGGCACTCTACCCAGGACTATGGAGTCATATTGTCTCAAAAAAAAAAAAAAAGAACTAGGAGGTTGAGAAATGTGAAGTTGTGTGAGAGAGAAAGTCAAGGATGCTTCCTGGATTTCTGGTTGGAACTGAGTTGGTCAAATCATGCCATTTCCTGAGGCCAGGAACACTGATACAGAAAGATGAGTTGCGTTTTGGAGTCCATTGGGTTTGATAAGCCCCGGTGACTATCCAGGTGAAGATGTCTAGTGGGCAGGTAAATGAACATATAATTTGAAGTTTTGGAGAGTTCAGTGGACAAGTATAGGTCTGAAGTGGCTAAATCTGTGGTTGGCCTTGGCAGTAAATGGGGGAGCCTAGAAGTATACAGAGTAAGGAGAAGAGGGCTTATGGGACAAACCTCTGAGCAAGTGGAGAAGAAATTGGTGAAAAGAAAGAGTGACCAGCGAAGAGGAAAACGAGGTGTTATGTCAGTTGAAGGAAGATTGGTTTGAAAAGGAGGGTTTAATGTTGCTAAGAAGTCCAGTGAAATAAAAATCACTAGTATTTTTACTGAGAATTTTTTGTGGAGCACTGGGGGAAGAATCCAGATTAAAGTGGGTTGAGAAGTGGGAAGGAAGTGAGGAATTGTGACACTAACTACAGATGCTTTAGGGCTGGCTGTGAAGAGAAGAAGCACAAGTTCATTATTTCGAGGGAGCACAGTACCATGCTTCTATTTATTTTTAAAGATGGGGGAGATTGCTGGGGGTAGTGGCTCATGCCTGTAATTCTAGCACTCTGGGAAGATGAGGTGGGTGGGTTGCTTGAGCTCAGGAGTTTAAGACCAGCCTGAGCAAAAGAAAGACCCCGTCTCTAAAAATAGCCAGGCATTGTGGTGGGTGCCTATAATCCCAGCTACTTGGGAGGCTGAGGCTGAGACAAGAGGATCACTGGAGCCTAGAAGTTTGAGGTTTCTGTGAGCTATGACACCACTGCACTCTACCCAGGGCAACACAATGAAACTGTCTCAAAAGAAATAAAAAAAGATGGGGGAGTTTTTGTTTTTGTTTTTTTAGAGAAAGAGTCTTACTTTGTCACGCTTGGGAGAGTGCTGTGGCATTACAGCTCACAGCAACCTCCAGCTCTTGCACTTAAGAAATTCTCTTGCCTCAGCCTCCTAAGTAGCTGGGACAACAGGTGCCCACCACAATACCCGGCTAAGGCTGGGGGAGATTTTACATGTTTTTTTTTTTTTTTTTTTTATTACCAGGCTCAAGCAATCCTTCTACCTCAGCCTCCTGAGTAGCTGGGACTACAAGTGCGTACCACCACACCCAGTAGTTGGTACTACAGGCATGTGCCATCACATTCAGCTAATTTTTCCTATTTTTGGTAGAGATGGAGTTTCACTTTGCTCAGGTTGGTCTCAAACTCCTGAGCTCAAGTGATCCTCCAAGCCTGGCCTCCCCAAGTGCCAGGATTACAGGTGTGAACCACTGTGCCCGGCTGATTTTACACATTAAAATGTTGATAGAGAACAATCCGGTAGAAGAAAGATTGGTGACTTGTGTGTGAAGAAATCATTTGCACGGTAACCCTGTGCACAGATGGAGGGATTAGCTTAGCTCTGAGGATCACTGTAATAGGAGCAAAGGCTCTAAGGTGGAGATAGATAGAGGTGGGTTTGCAGATTTGGCATCAGAGAAGTTGAAGGAATTCCTGTCTGATGGTTTCTATTTTCTCTTTGAAGTAGGAGAGTGAGGGTGGAAGTGAGAGCTTTGCAGGTTTGAAGACTGAGGTAGCAGCTGTGGGGAGCTGGAGTGTGAGCTAGCTAGGAAAGCAAAGCCTCTGTAGGAAACCTTGTCTGAGCTTGCATTACGGGGGAGGAGTTTTCTTCTAAAAACAGGTTGCCTGCTTTGGGTACATGGAGGAAAAAGATCCAGAAAGGAGCTCTTACCTTCTAATGCAAACTGTAGGATCTAAGATGAATTTTTCCAGAGTAGTAACTCTTCCCGACTACTGACACGAAAGATGACTACCACTTCCTTTGACACTCTGACATGGTAGTTTTTCCCTACGTAAGACAATTTCATTTAAGTGCATTTAGCACTTGATTTTTCCACAGAATTTCAGCTTCATTTTGGAACTTAATGACCAATTTTTCTACTTCTGTGCAGAGCATCTTTGTTTAGTTCCATTTACCTGATGCAGTTCCTTCAATCCCTCTATTTAAAATGAGATTCCCGGCTCGGTGCCTGTGGCTCAAGTGGCTAAGGCGCCAGCCATGTACACCCAAGGTAGCGGGTTCAAATCCAGCCGGTGCCCACCAAACAACAATGACGGCTGCAACCAAAAAATAGCCGGGCATTGTGGTGGGTGCCTGTGGTCCCAGCTACTTGGGAGGCTGAGGCAAGAGACTCTCTTGAGCCCAGGAGTTGGAGGTTGCTATGAGCTGTGATGCCATGGCACTCTACCCAGGGGGACAGCTTGAGGCTCTGTCTCAGAAAAAAAAAAAAAGAGATTCCCCAGGCTGCTGTTCTTGTTTTACTTCTCATCTTTCACATAGAATATGAAAGGTGATTAAACACAGGAAGTTACAATGTTGGGCTTTTAAAGTGCCTTACATCAGGAGATCAATAAAGGGAGCTGATCCAAATATGATCTAATATCTAAAACAAAGCCATTTATTGTGTCTGCTCCACTACTTAATAGCAATTAATCGAGATGACAATTTCTCATCATTGGTTTCTGTAATATACCAGCTGAATGTATGAGATTAGATTACATTTAAAATGTTCAAGCAAGGAGTTCTTGCTATCATTTTCTGGGAGAGGGAGAAAGGAATAGGTAGAAAAAAGTGTGAGAAGAGATGGGGGCCATGTGACTAGGCTTTTGAGTTTGTTTCTTTTTTTTGAGACAGAACCTCAAGCTGTAGCCCTGGGTAGAGTGCCGTGGCATAACAGCTCACAGCAACCTCCAATTCCTGGGCTCAAGTGAGTATCCTGCCTCAGCCTCCCAAGTAGCTAGGACTACAGGCGCCCGCCACAATGCCAGGCTATTTTTTGGTTGCAGCCATCATTGTTTGGTGGGTTCCGAGCTGGATTTGAACCCGCCAGCTCAGATGTATGTGGCTGGCGCCTTAGCCGCTTGAAGTATAGGCCCTGAGCCTTGAGTTTGTTTCTTATCTATGCAATGGGTATAATACCTGTTAAAACATGAGAGCATGAGCTTAAATGAGAATTTATATGCACTTATTTCCCTAGAGATTTAATAATGTACAGGGTACTTTATATGCATAGTAATACAGTATGTGACTATATACTATATAACGTGCAAGGTACTTCCACATATTGTGTGCATAAAGCACCTTGTGCAGTATAAAATTAGTTATTGGTATTTACCATCCTTGAATAGATTTCTCTTTTGTATCTGACAGTATTTATTGGCCATTTTTCACACAGCTGTGTATGCATGGCAATATAAAACTAAGTTTTCAAACCTGCTGTTAGTATTAAAATGAACTGAGCAGGACAGAAGGGAACTAAAGTTTATTTTAGTATCTACTGTATACTTTACATATGATATTTAATCTTTATTGTACCTGCCTAAACCTACTACTATCTTCATTTTATAGTTGAGGCTACTAAATCTCAAAGTAGACTGAGGCTACAAGTTTATAACTGACAGAGCTTAGATTTGATTAAAACATTCATGCTCTAATACCAAAGCATATGAATTTCTGCAAATATTTTCTTTTACTATTTTAAGTGATAAGAAAAAACTCCATCATCAGTAAATAACCATGTGACTGAGAAATTCTACTTTGCCATTTCAAAGAAATGTCTATTATTATTTTCATAAAACATATAGTCACTATGGATAGAGTAAAAATTATAGAATAGTCAAAATAATAAGGTACATATCAGAAATACAATCCATTTGCAATTTTAAAATTGCTCTGATCTAGTGAGAACCAGTGTTTGTAAAATTCAACACATACCTACCCAAGGTATGGAAATATTTGTGGTTTAGACATTATTAAACAAAAACCCCACTGATACTTATCTTTTTTACCACCATCTACAGCTGGTACAGTGACCTTTCTGGAGTCTATATTGAGATACAGGTCAGACAAGTGTGAGTACACACATGTGGCAATACAATAGGATATTCGATTTTTTTGAGGGGGGATAGTCTCACTTTGTTGCCCTGGGCAGAGGACCATGGCATCATAGCTGATGGCAACCTCTAAACTCCTGGGCTCAAGCAATCCTCTTGCCTCAGTTTTTGCATTTTTAGTAGACAGGATTCTTTTTCTTGCTCAGGCTGTTCTTGAACTCCTGAGCTCAAGCAATCCACCTGCCTTGGCCTCTCAGAGTGTTAGGATTATAAGTGTGAGAATATTTGAAAGCAGTGTAGTTTAGTTTAATTGCTTAGCCCAATTTTGAATAAGATTGCTTTCCTTTTCAATATTTTGAAGATTAATTTTGCATAATGGATTATTTTAACTCTAAGAGAGCACAATGCCATCAAAATATCCTTTTCCCCTATTTTGTATCATGTAACATTAATGGTATATGGCTATGCAGGTGCAGAACTTATGAGCTTTTATAGTATCTAGCAAAATAGAAGTCAACTCTTAAATTCTCTCATTTATAATGCTAACATTTATAGTGACATACTCAAAAGTTTATATGAGGAGACTAACCTGTGGTATAGTCCAACCCTACCATGTATATGGAAATGGAGACCTTAGATTTTTATCTTTTTTTAAATACTAGTTTTGTTCAAATAATTCATTTCTAGGATCTTAGAAAAAATTGCACTCATATGCATTAACTCTCAATGGAAGATACTCTGACATTCAAACAAATATACTTTGCATGTTTTTTTTTTTTTTGAGACGGAGCCTCAAGCTATCACCCTGGGTAGAGTGCCATGGCATCACAGCTCATAGCAACCTCTAACTCCTGGGCTCAAGCGAGTCTCCTGCCTCTGCCTCCCAAGTAGCTGGGACTACAGGCGCCCGCCACAAAGCCCGGCCATTTTTTGGTTGCAGCCATCATTGTTATTTGGCGGGCCCGGGTTGGGGATTTGAACTCGCCACCTTAGGTGTACGTGGCTGGCGCCTTAGCCAATTGAGCCACACACGCCGAGCCACTTTGCATGTTTTTTAGAAAGATAGAAAGATGACAACTTTTCCCAGAGAGGATTTGACTCTTTCACAGTCTAGACTAGCTGCCTAAGTCAACAGTCACTGAAATAATACTGCTTTCTTATCTTCACTTGTAGCCTATTAGCAACCTGTGTCTGTCCTCAGTCCCTCCCTCCCTAGTTCACCTCAATGGCTGATTGCCTGATTTCATCTTTTTCCTGCCCCATCTTCCATTAGGTCTCCTTTTAATTCAAAAACATAATTACTTTAAAGGGAAAGTTTTAGGTAGCTTTCGCTTTGACTTTTAGTTTCAACTCCTGTTCACTCAGGCCTGCTATGTAACCTGTACTTACACATACTGTGCTTTCCCTTCCTGGCTAAAAGGAACTGAGTTACTGCCCTCTGTGGTCAGTGGGTGGTGAGGTTATTTTGGGCCATGAGAGCTGGGGGCAGGGTTGGCTCCGGGAGGTAGCCAAAATAAGTTTCATGGCTGCAGCTAATTTTTGGTTTTCAAGTCTTATAATCTAATCTGATTATTAATTATTTAAAATAACTAAAAGAGATCAGTATTTCTGGAGGTATAGAATTTCTTTTTATTTTTGTTTTCACATTTAAAAAATTACATTGTCTGCATTTTGAATTAAATGAATGGGTTGAGAAAGGACACTTTTCTTCTTTTGTATTTTAAAAACAAACCAACTCTATGAAATCACCATGACGTAACTGAAAACAATTCTGCCAGATTAAGGATAGCATGGAAAACTTGTAACTATCAGAAAGCAGAACTACTTTTCTGAAATAACAGGTAACCATGGGATGTTATCAGCTATGAGATTTAGAACCAAAGAACTTGGGATATAAGGAGGAAGAGTGTGCGTGGCTAATAGATAAGGTAAAAAAAAAAAAAAGCTATTATCAATCCAGAGTAGCAAGTCAACCCACTCAGTAAGCATAAGAGGTCCACCCTACAGCCATTCTTTTTAATGAACTCAAATTTCCCCTTTCTTAGAGCATTTTAGAAACCAGACAGAGAGGAAAATGGGCTGTTATTATCTTTATCAAATATTTGCAAAGATTATGCAGATGGATAGGAAAGCCTTTCATGGCCAATAGAAATCACAAAGAAATGCATAATTGATTTTGGTAATATTTAGGACTTAAATACAAGTTAGGCCTTGATCTACTTCAAGCTAGTTTATCTCTTTAGTTATGCAGGCCACGCAACAAGTTTTTGGTTCTACTCTATAGTTTTCTTCCTTGCATTCCTCTAGATTTCACATTTTCTTGATTTGTTTTACAGAACACTGGTTTTCCTTTAGAATAAGCCAATGTGGATAAGGGAGATCAAATGGAAATTAATTTTATACGAATAAGAAGTCTTACTTGAACCTCATGTGTAATAAATGTTCAGATAAGTTGGTTGTAAGGTTTTGGTGTATAATTTCAAGACATTTCACAGCCCATATTGCTCTCAGCTAGGGTTAAAGTGAAATTGTCCATTTAGGATAATGCATAGGATAATATTTGTTCAGGAAAAAATAAGAATACTAAGCTTTCCTCTATTAGGCATCTTCCCTCAGGCACTGAGAATGCAGTCATCCCATAAATGGGGAAGGGCAGACAGAGGAGACTTCAAAAATCACAAATATACTCCCACAGCTAATTTTTGGCAAGTCTGGCAATGAGGTCTTTCCATTCCCCCCTCTTCCCTGTGATGTATGTAGGGGTGAGTAGCTTCAGCAGTGATTCTGTCTGCTGCCTAAAGAAGTTCTGGCACAAGGTCTCAGTGTTACATATCACGTACATCCCACAGTCATAGCTGTTTTGTTGAGCAGGGGCTATCTCTTCCACGAAGACCAATCTGTCTCCTTTTCTGCCTAAGAAACTCTCCAGTTTCTCTGCTACCTGCTTGGCATGGACTGAGTTGCTCCTGCTATGGGAATCATAATGAGAAAAACTATTATTATCTTGGAGATAAACCAACAAACTCCAGTGGGTTCCCCCAGCTGCATGGTTGGAGTTATCATTGATGGCTAAAAATATAATTCTCTTGTGGGGGAGGTTCAGAGGCTCGAGGAACATGGCAATCTCTGCTGGGTTGCTAGTGCACTTGATGAACTGGGTGACTTCAGGGCTGATGAAGCAGAGATGGTCAGAACAGTCATGAAACTGACTGTTGGCAAAGTACTCAAAGGCAAACCCAATAATATGGTCATTGAGCCAGTTTGGTGGATCCAACAGTGAGACATCTGATTGTCGCAGCAGACTATCCATGTAACTCAAGACCACAGGGTCCATCTTGACTGACCAGGGCTGTTGAGAAATTCTAAAAGCTGTAGAAAAGGCAAAAGACAATATTTACTACCGAATAAAATACCTGGCTATACAATGGGGCTATAATCACAGCTACCCTTATAGGGTTGTGGTAAAGTATAAATATGTAGTTGACCCTTGAACAACATGGGTTTGAAGGGCATGGATCCACCTATGTGCAGATTTTCCTGTGCTTCTGCCAGCCCAGAGACAGCAAGACCACCCCTCCTCTTCCTCAGCTGACTGAAAGTGAGGGAGACTAAGATGACGACCTTTATGAGGATCCACTTCCACTTAATGAACAGTAAATACATTTCCTCTTAAAATTTTCTTAATATTTTATTTTCTCTAGATTACTTTATTGTAAAAATACTGTATATAATACATTTACAAAATATGTGTTGAATGTTTTACATTATTAGTATTATATTATTACTTTTGGTCAACAGTAGACTATTTTTTTTTTTTTTGAGATGGAGCCTCAAGCTATCCCCCTGGGTAGAGTGCCATGGCATCACAGCTCATAGCAACCTCCATCTCCTGGGCTCAAGCGAGTCTCCTACCTCAGTCTCCCAAGTAGCTGGGACCTCAGGCGCCGGCCACAGCGCCTGGCCGTTTTTTGGTTGCAGCCATCATTGTTGTTTGGCGGGCCCGGGCTGGGGATTTGAACTCGCCACCTTGGGTGTATGTGGCTGGCGCCTTAGCCGCTTGAGCCACAGGCACCAAGCCAACAGTAGACTATTAATAAAATTTTAGAGAGTTAAAAGTTATACATGGATTTGTGACTGCACAGGGGATTGGGATGTCTAATCCCTAGGTTGTTCAAGGTTAACTATAAAAACAGTTTCTATTTCAACATTAATTTTCAAGAAATAAAATAAAATATTGCTTCCTCCTTCCATAATGGAAAGTGACCGTGATTAGGGTTAGAGTTAAAAAAAGGAACTATAATTTCAAGAACAGAAAATCATGAGAGTAATCAAATGAAATTCATTTTTGAGTCTGCTCAGCTATGAACATGACTGATATAACTTAACCTTTGCCCATTTCCCATCCTTACCTCAAGGGGTATGATACAGGTGATATGATGTTTACAATGTAAATGAGAACTTCTTTGGATGCTGTAAAAAGGAGCACAGCATAGTAATCAGACCTGGGTCTAGCCCTATTTTTACCACTGATTTACTAATATCATCTTGTCATTTAAATGATTTAGTCCTTCTTTTACTCATCTGTAAGAAGGGAATATATTTGCCTCATATACCTCAGAGACTCATAGAGAAGTCTAAATAATTTTACTTGAAGGTATTAGAATAGTTTTAAAAAGTTGCACAAATAATAACTTATGTTATCAATTAAATATACTAGCAAGACAATAAGAAAATCCAGATACAGCTCCAAAGCATTCAAAGTAAACGAGGTTTAGAAACTAATATACATCCACATTATCTTTTCCAAATAAGAGAATGACTAACTTACAGCAGAAGCAAGAAAAATTGAATGAGAAGATTAATATGCTTCTGGTCGCTCAAAGTAGGGTGCTAAAAAGACAAGAAGTCTGGGGCGGTACCTGTGGCTCAAGCAGTAGGGGGCCAGCCCCATATACTGGAGGTGGCAGGTTCAAATCTGGCTCCAGCCAAATACTGCAAAAAAAAAAAAAAAAAAAAAAAAAAAAAGACAAGAAGTCTGATGGGTGCAGAAGGTGATACCACATATGAGCCTAACAGATTCAACAGAGTTAAAAGAAAGTTATTTGTTGTGCATTCACCTGGCAGCACAACTATATTTCTAAAAATCACATAGCAATAAACTGTCACATGCAGATTGAGAGAAAACAGATTGTTGAGAAAGACAAGGACATCAAAAGTTAATCAATTATGGCCATTAGACCAATTACTTTACCACTTAATTATACTATTAAAACAATAGCATTTTGTGATATAACCATTTTCATGTAATCTAAACTCCACAAAAATCTATATAAAAATAAATCTATTGGCTGTGTGTGGCTCATGCCTATAATCCCTAGCATACTTGGGAGGCAGAGGTGGGAGGACTGCTTGAGCTCAGACCAGCCTGAACAAGAGTGAGACCCAATTTCTAAAAATAGCTGGGCATCATGGTGATCACCTATAGTCCCAGCTACTCAGGAGGCTCAGGCAAGAGGACTGCTTAAACCCCAGAGTCTAGGGTTGCTGTGAGCTATAACACTACAGCACTCTACCCAAGGGCAACAAAGTGAGACTCTGTCTCAAAAAAAAAAAAAGAAAAAGAAAAAATAAAACTAAAGTAAAGGAAGTATTGATGAGGCATCCAAGATGGTTTTATGTACATGCTGTATATCATAATCTGAACTACTTCGGAGACAATACAAAGGCTGTGTATGAAAATAATACATGCATAATAAGATGGTATGAATTAAGATTTTCTTAAGAGAAAAGAATAAATAGAGCAGAGATATAAACTGGAGCCAGGAATGAAGTTAATGAGGCACTGAGCACATTTGTTATGGGTGGGCCACAAATTTGGCTCTAAGCTTTCTTGGCAGCTAACCAGAGAGTTAAGTTAAACATTCACAATGTTTATAAGGTAGAAGCAGAGCAATTGCTCTGGAGAGGTAAAAGAAGTCTTTGTATTAAGGTCAGATAGTTTCTTCTCAAGACAATTTTTTTTTTTTTCCCGAGATGGAGCCTCAAGCTATCCCCCTGGGTAGAGTGCCATGGCATCACAGCTCATAGCAACCTCCAACTCCTGGGCTCAAGTGAGTCTCCTGCCTCAGCCTCCAAAGCTGGGACCACAGGCGCCCGCCACAATGCCCGGCCATTTTTTGGTTGCAGCCATCATTGTTGTTTTGGTGGGCCTGGGCTGGGGATTCGAACCCGCCACCTTAGGTGTACGTGGCTGGCACCTTAGCCAATTGAGCCACAGGCTCTGAGCCCTTCTCAAGACATTTTAATGAAAGAAGACACTGTATTATAACGAATAGTCTCACAATATCTTTATGATAGATGCAATAGTTTCATAAGATTGTTTCCTATAATGACCCTTAATACTTAGCCTGATGGAAAATGGGAAAACAGGAATCACTATAGTAAAAGCAAGTGGGTAAAGACCAGGCAATCAGCTTGTTGATCTGACTGCATCTAAGGTGTGTAACTGTAAGAGCAAGGCTCCCTGGCTACAGCATTTCTCCCCCATGCCTTCAATGTACGCTGCACTGCACACTGTGCCTGGCATATCGGATGCAACAAATGTGGTTAGTGTGAGATTGCATAGTTTGACAAATATCTGGAGACATGCTCTCTATGCTGCCTGCTGAAATCATACTTAGACCTTAACAGCTAACTCAGCTAGGAAGAGGGGAGAAAACTGCCTAAATAGTCATCTCTCACCCTGGAGAGAGTGTCTGCAGGTAGGGCCAAGATTTTCTTCACGAATAGATAGTTTTTATGTTTTATTTGTTTGATTTTTAAGATATGCAATACACAGACAAAAGGTTAATTGTTGGCTGAGAAAAAGCACTCTAAAGTTCACATTCGAAGACTTAAATTTTAGACTCCATTTTGTTATTAATTGGCTGTGTGATCGTAACACACTTTATTTCTTTAAGTTTCAATTCCTGTTTTGTAAAGTGAGAATATTAATACATAATATTTATGTAGCATACCTGTTAATATAAAACATAAGTAAAATTTAAAAAATATAACAAAGTATTTCTAGCTATCTATTATGCCATCAGGTAATTTATGTCCCAATGACTGATTATTTACTTACTAAATGTTTGAGTGTTTCCTGTGCTATGGGCTATAAATACAGAACAAGAATGCAACAGTTATAGTTCCTACCCTGTTTTTGCTTAAGCTGAATTTGTTTAGTCAATAAACACCTACTGAGGACCCAATATTAGTTGCTGTGGGAGATAAAAAGATGTATAAGTTCAATGAGGTACGAAACCCATTTAGGAAAGAGAACAATCACTCTTGGCTAGGAGGGTGAAAAGGAATGAACATGCAGATCAGGAACATCTTCGATAAAAAAGTGGCATAAAAGGTGGCACCTGAAGGGCAGGTAGAGTTGGATGCACGAACAAAGATATTAGTGAGACAGAGAGGCAAGAAAAGTGCTTATAGGCACTAAGAGAATCTTGGGTAGCCCAGTGTGGCTGGAAGGAAGGGAACAGTAAGAGTGCAGGTGAGTGTCAGAGGAAAAAGATCATTAGAAGCTAAGTGGTAACAGACTGAAATACAGGTGAAGAAGTATGAACTTTATACTGGAGGAAATGGTCACTAATTTAGGAAGATTAAATTCAATCCTAATACACAGAATTAATTGATAGGGAGAAAAAAATAAAGGCAGCCATGGGTAGGGAAACTGCAGCCTCCTGAGTGTTCTTTTTTAAGCACCAAAGGAGGCGAGAAAACCTTCATCTTTCTCTGCCACACCCCTTTTAATAAAAAGATTTGTTCTGTAAACTTTGGATTCAATCAAAATGCTGTACTTAAGGACTTAGAAGGCCACAGGCTCTCCTCCCCTGCCAGGGGTTTCAGTTGGGGTGAGTGGGAGGATGAATGATAACATTATGAACAGGGTGGAAGGAAACAAGATGGACAAGGACCTAGCAAAAGAACCAAGAGCCATCTATTATCTAACCATCATAGGAATATTTCCTTTCTACATAGTGAGCACAGTGCCTGGCATATCAGATGCAACAAATGTTTGCCTGATGAATGAAGTATTTTACAAAGGAAGTCAGAAAATATAGATTAGAGAAAAAAGGAGAAATGAGACCTTGAGATTTTTGTATTCTCTGTAACATTTCTATTCTTATTTTAGTTTTGTGCTTTATCTCTTTTCCTCTGCTGCTGACTTGTGTGTTTGGGGGCTAGTAAGTAAGACTGGGTGAAGAGCAAGAAAGGTGAGTGAACTGGGGAGATGGTAACTTTCTCACAGTTCTATTTGTAAAATCTTACAAAAAATATTATACTTCTATGTTTTGGTCTGGGGTCTGCCTTTGTTACTTGCTTCTTATGTGATGCTGGGCTAGTTATTCATCCTCCTTCTAGGCCTCATTTTCCTCATCTGTAAAATAAGACAGTAATAAAACCCTCACAGAGTGGTTAAGTGAGTTAAAAGCATTAGTGAAAACATGTAGCACACTGTCTGGTACACAGCAGGTGCTCTAAAAAAAAAAAAGTTTGTTTCCTTCCCTGTTAGCTATATTTGGGATGGTAATAATAGACCCTAAGGATTTTTTGAAAATCAAGCATTTGTTTGTCTCTTTACATACAGCCACAAAGTCATCAAAGATAGAACTAGATTTGGCAGGGCTCTCTGCTCTTGTGCTTTACCTCAGCATAAGAAGAGTGAATACTAATCTGGAGAAAATTGTTATTTTAACTTGAGAGTGAAGCAATGATGTTAATGTTACTACACACAAACCTATGAATAGAGTTTAGTCTTCCAATTTCTGTAACTAAATGAAGGTAATATCGAATTCACAGTGTGGAACACTTCCTAAACAGAGCTTTAACTTTATTTTTTTAATTTCTTTTTTCTTTTTTTCTTTTTGGGACAGAGTCTCAAGCTGTGGCCCTGGATAAAGTGCCATGGTTTCACAGCTCAGAGCAAAGTCAAACTCTTGGGCTTAAGAGATTCTCTTGCCTCAGCCTCCCAAGTAGCTGGGACTACAGGTGCCCACTACAATGTCCAGCTATTTTTTTTTGTTGTTGTTGTAGTTGTCATTGTTGTTTTAGTAGGTCCGGGCTGGGTTCAAACCCGCCAACCTCAGTATATGTGGCTGGCGCCCTACTCACTGAGCTATAGGTGCTGCCCCCAGGGGTTTAATTTTAATAGAAAATAATTGTTTTTTCATATTAATCCTAAAATCATTAAAATAAATACTGTTATAAAAAGCAAAGTAATCAAATAAAAAATAATAAAAAGTAAAGAGAAAATTTACGGTTCAGTAGGAGCCATTCTGATGATTTGTTGATAAATAAAGTCAGAAGTTGTTGGTTCAGGTGGTACCTGTGGCTCAGTGGGTAGGGCACCGGCCCCGTATACCAAGGATGATGGGTTCAAACACAGCCCTGGCCAAACTGCAACAAAAAAATAGCCAGGAGTTGTGGCAGGTGCCTGAAGTCCCAGCTACTCAGGAGGCTGAGGCAAGAGAATCACCTAAGCCCAAGAACTGGAGATTGCTGTGAGTCATGATGCCATAGCACTCTACGGAGGTGACAAAGTGAGACTCTGTTTCTAAAAAAAAAAAAAAAAAGATAAAAAAGAAGTTGTTGGTTCAGTAGAAACAACATGAGGTTGGAAGTTGAAGACCCGGGATTCAGTTTGGATCTACAACTGATCACTTGCTTAGACAAGTTACTTAACCTCTGTGTCTCAGCTTCATTGTCTGTAAACTGAGGGGTTTGGAGCAGATAAATAAAAGCTCTAGCCACAGATGCACATCAGAATCATCTATGGGGATTTTAAGGAACATACATGATCAATATCTGGAGGTAGGGTATGGGCACCTGTATTTTTAAGGTATTTCTAAGCTATTCTATGATTTCCAAGTTTCTTCTAGTTCTACATTCTATGATTCATAACCTAAGCTCTCATCTTTGCCAATTTTTAAAACCTGCCCGCCATTAAATTTTAAAATTCCTGTAAATTCTAGTTTTCTAGTCCAAGGGTTAGCAAACTATAGCCTTCAGGACAAATTTGGCCCACTGCCTCTTTTCCTAAATGAAGTTTTTTTTTTTTTTTTTGAGATGGAGCCTCAAGCTATCCCCCTGGGTAGAGTGCCATGGCATCACAGCTCATAGTAACCTCCAACTCCTGGGCTCAAGTGAGTCTCCTGCCTCCGCCTCCCAAGTAGCTGGGATCACAGGCGCCGGCCACAACGCCCGGCCATTTTTTGGTT
>CAUYQV010129827.1:0-26205 GCA_963574575.1 Galagoides demidoff
AAATGTGTTGATACAATGATCAACCAAATGACATGAAAATTATGTTAACCAGCTTGATGAAGGTGTTTCAAATTGTATATGAAACAGCACAATGTACCCCATGTTTGCATCAATGTATACAGAAATCAATTAATAAAAAAAAATTTTTAAAAATGTATTATTTTATAATATTTGTGCAGTTAAAATAATTTTATAATCAATTTTATAATATATATTTTTTGAAGAAGTCAAAATTTTCAAAATCATTTTATCAATTAAAGAGCTTAGAGGCTTGACTTCAATTTCTTAGAGGAAAGCAGTCACTTTTGTGGGTAATATTTGCTCCACCCTATTTTTGTCTGATTTCGCCTTTTTCCTCATTGGCTTAGAGAAGTAAAATGTGCTCAGGAGTAAAACTGAGCTATGCCAATGTAGGACACGGAGCCCATATCTAGGGACCTGGACTCTGGGGACTGAGAAGCAGAAGAGTTCCCGCCCTTGGAGGACTGCAAACCAGGATGCAGCTCTTGCTGTTGGGAATTGCTTTCTTTAGCTGCTTTTAACAAGCTTAACTTGCTATTTTTCTTCATTTCAAATTCTTACAATGTTGTCAATGGAATTCCTTGACTGTCTTTATGCAAATATATGCAACCTCCAATTTGGATTGTTAAAAGCTGTCACAGAAAGGATTCTCCTCGGAGAAACTGATCATTCTATGTTTGCCGTGTTTTGTCTCAAAATAATTATGTAGCTATGTCATCTTCTTTACCTGGTATCAGATGTTAAGTGTAATAATAATAATAATGAAGAGATTGATACTTAACTGTTAAAATGTAATCAAAACGAGATCTACCCTTGGAAAATCAAATTTATGTTATTTGTTACCAAAAGATTGTCTTATATTTCTCCATGTCATATGAACATTCCGAGCATCAGCTGGTTCACAATCTTGGTCTATTAAGTCTGTCACTCCCTTTTAATTTATTTATTTTCTTTGTAGAAGCAAAAGAATATTTGAACAATTTAAAGTCTATTATGTATATTTTACTAATTCTGTAAAGGATATCTATTAAAATTCACTAGGTTGGATTAAACTGTTTTTAACCCTCTCAACTATAACTAGGAGAAATTGGATTATTCACAAATCACTATTCTTTTTTCCATAGGGATTTTTACCAAACTCCTTATTCCAGCTTGAATGAATACAGTTAATATTTAAATGTGGTCTAACTTAAGTAGAAGGTGATGCTTCAATTGAGCGGTCACTTATGGTTTACAGATAATGTTTTTGTTTCCTTTTCAATCCATAATCTATTCAAATCATCGTGAGATATTAAAATGTTTAGCTTAAATTTGTGCACACGTTTTCGTTAAAACACATTTTTAAAACCCTTCAGTTATCATCATCACTAAATCTGTTTTTCCATTAGAGGTTTCTTCTTACTTTCAATTTCTTTTTTGATTTGCTATCAGTGTAACAAAAACATTATCATTTTAATATAAACTTTACCTCCTTAAGTTTAGAATGCTAAGAATAAACAAAACAGAATTGCTTGTCAAGTATTAGGCTGAAGGCAAACAATCTATTCCCAATGAAGTCAAAGAAATCATTTACTTTCTTATATAAAGATTCCCCAGGAATCTTGATATTTTGTTCTAAATTCTTACTCTTTCTATCATTTTCTCAATAGGTAATACCCTTCGTTTTAGTGGACTTCTTCTCCAGCAAGCATTGCATAATGAATCACTTTAATGATGATGTGCATACACCAAGATAATGTTTCCTTGGCCTAATCTTTGACAATTCCCAGCCCCAATTTGCCCTTATTGTCTACATCCTGTTCCAGGGTAGCTGAGAATACTAGACAAAGCCACAAAATGATATAGATATTTTTAATTGTTTTCTTATATCATTTCTCTATTTTTAACAAATAGAACTTGTATTTGGGGGAGCATCAATGTGTATACCTAATACAATCTATTTTCCACCTATCGTGCATAATTCTGAGAAATTAAATATAAGTATAAATAAGTTAAGAATTGCAATAAAAGTTTCACTTTCCTAATATGGGTGCCACTTGCCATTTATTCTCTACTCCTTCACTCCTCTTCTTCCTGCCTGTAACAGACAAGAGAAGTTGGAGGTAAAGGACATTTTGAGACCAGATAGAGTGACCAATTTCCCTGATTAATGAGGTTTCCTGGATGTGTGATTTTTCATTTTAAAACAGAGATAGATCTAGGAAACCTGATGGTCATCCTACCAAAAGGTGACAGTGAAAATAAAAGTTACTCAGGATGACAGAAAAGAAAGATAGAAGGGTGGTTTCTAATGGCACCGTAGAGCATACCCTATAACTTATCCCATTCAGGCTTTGTAATATGTGTACACAAGACAAATAAACTCTTAAGTATCAAATTTGAATTTGGGTTTTGTTACACATACTCAAATATTATCTCTTACTGCATTCCCAACATAGATGTGAATACACTAAGACTTCACTCTGGTCTGTGTGAAGTGCACCATAGTCCATTTGAATGGTGCCATCAGAAGTTGTGCAGTCCACAGCCTGTGCAACTGTATGTTGTGACCCCCATTGAGACTATACTAACTTAAAACCATGAAACTCCTGACATTCAAATGATGATTCTACCTTATAAACAATGCTGTTTCTCACATGTACTCCCTCTCAAAATATCTCCAAATCATATTTCCTTTCTTTTTTTCACATGGCCTCTTTAAAAAAAAATTCCTTCTCTTTTTTAGATGTACATCTCTAAGTATGAAGTGTTTCCCTTCCTCCCTCCTTGGGGCTCTTAAACCACCTGATTTGACTGAACAATATTTAGTTTTATTATGATCTCTTAGAGGTAGTAAAAACAAGTTTAGTTGGGACTCTCACATAAAATTATAATCCTCGGGTTCTAATAAACTAGTTTACTTCCACGTTTAAATACTCTGATATTCAGCATGGACTTTTGAGTAAATTAACTAATGAGCTTGCTCACCTGAATCATTTACAATTAGATCTTCTCTTTATATAACTTTCTTAATAGTGCATTCAGAGTAAATACAGAATCTTCCATGAAAAAAATAAAAAGAAATTAAAACCTTTTCCATAAAGTTAATGCAAAACAAAAAACAGTGCTCCTCTCCTTTTACATTTTAAATCAGTTGCCAGCTCTAGCCCTTCAGAATTTAAATAAACATTACTGAGATAATGTTCTTCTGATTTAGAGAACTTCACCCTGCCCTGCACAATATACCATTCCAGTTATACAGAAAACGCCACAGGTAAATTGAAAAAGTAAACTTCAATTTTTATTTATTGTTGAACATTATGCTGGAACCAGATTTTTTTATATGTTTAAAAATAGATTTCTGTCTGAAATATAGACAGAAATGTAGTCTCTATAGCCAGAGACTTCCCTGTTAACTAAAAGTTTCCAATGTGGTAAAGAATATATAGTGGAGAGAAAAGACATTTGAACACAAATATAAATTCTTTTTATTTATTTATTTTTGGAAATGAGGTCTCACTTTGTTGTTCAGGCTAGAGTGCAGTGGCACAATTACAGCTCACTTTAGTGCTCAACTCATAGGCTTAAGTGATCCCCCTGTTGTAGCTTCCTTAGTAGCTGGGACTACAGACACACACCACTGCCTGGCTAATTTTTCCTATTTTGCCCAGGCTGATCTCAAACTCCTGGCCTCAAACCATCTTCCCACCTCAGCCTCCTGACTCACTGGGATTACAGACAGGAGCCACCTTACCTAGTTTAAATTCTTATTCAATGTATGGAATCTTAAAAATTCATTTAACTTTTATCTCATTTCTTTAATTCTCAAATGGATAATGTATTTACCAAAGAAAACCAGAGTGATATAAACAAGGAAATGAAACATATTGTTTTATTTCTCTAGAGCTGTATCAATTGCCCGAGAGACTAGATAGAGAGATATTAGAAGTTATATTCAGTATTTGTGGAACACAAGGATATTTCTTATTTCCATCATGTAATATTTTATTTGCTTATTAGTATACCAAAAAACCGCCCCCACAACTTTGTGGCTTAAAACAGCAGTCATTTTGAAATCTCTTATGGCTCTGATGTTCAACAGTGCTCAGTTGGACAATGCTTTCACTGGTATCACTTGGGTTTTTTTTCTTTTGCAGTTTTTGGCTGGAGCTGGGTTTGAACCCCGCCACCTCTGGCATATGGGGCAAGCGCTCTAATCCTTTGAGCCACAGGTGCTGCCCTATCACTTGGGTTGTTTCATGAAGTTATGGCTAGTGGTGGCTAGGGCTCGAGTCATCAGAAGAACCCCTGACCACCGGGATGCTGCATGGACTGGGCCTCTCCACTTCTCTATATGAACCCTGGGCCTCTCACTGTGTGGTCCCTCTGCTGGCCTCTTCAGCTGCTAGACTTTAATGGTTATTTCCACAAGTGAACATTCCAAAGTAGGAAACAGAAACTGCCAGTCCCCTTCAAATCTAGGCCTGGAGCTGGCACACTGTCACTTCTGTCACATTCTAATGGTTAACAAAAGTCACAGGCAAGACAAGGCACAATGTGAAGTGATGGCTTAAGGACATGAATTCCAGGAGGCATGGTTCACTGGAGGCATCTTTGAAGTCTAGGTACTAAACACAGATAGAAAGTTGAAAAAGAGGCATTAAAACATTGATTCCTTTTTTAAGAATGTGAAAATCTATACACGTGCTTTTCAGAAAATAATTGTAGGGTGATATTTTCGGGGTATTTCTAGCGCAGCAATCATCTCTGACAGGGCACTCTGTTTCATAGTTAAAACACTTGGCATATGGTGCTCCTCAACCAATTCAGTCTAGACTTGGGAGTTCAGTTACATTTTTCTGTCAGAATAATTTTCAAAACCAGAAGGGGTTTAATCAAAATTAAATGAAAATAAAAATCAATTTTAACACTTCAAAGGAATGATCAAAAATTAGGCTAACTGAAGAATATTAATAAAAAATATAAGCACTAAACTGACAAGGAAAGAAATTATAAATTACCTCTTGGTGGCCATTTAACATCCAACCTAACTTCGAAAAAAACAAGGAAACTTTCTGAGAAGGTAACAACCTTGCCATGTGCCTCTTAGGCCTGCTAGGGTACATGGCTGTCCCAGCCTACACCAACTAGTGTGGTGTAAAGGATTCCTGGTGACATGCGGAGTAGGATGGGGAACATGGGATTCACAGGAGCCCTCTGACCTTAGGAACATGTCTTAAAAGTTGTGTTACTCCCACAGACTCTTTGTTCAGTTTATTTTTATGCTTTCTAGTATATAACATTAATTTTTTACATTAATACCTTCCTGAGGTTGCCAATGCCAAGGCATGGTGGCTTAGCAAGTAAGACTTGGAGAAAAAAGAAAGAAGATCTGAGCCAAGAAAGCCTGAGGGCAATAAATAAAATGAGATTGCTCATTCTCTCATTTACCTGGGAACCTATCAAGTGAATAAATTAAAGGCAACAAATCAAGGGATCAACTTATCTAACATTTCACTGAAATCTGATCAAAGCATGCATTATGGACATAATGAAGTTATGAAACTTCACCTTGACATATGGCATTTAGTATTAGTTTCCAGTTAATATAATTATGTATAATTATCGCTATTATTACACATGACATAGGACTCGGGAATGTAACTTATTACTAAGCCAGTTTCAGCTGTTCTCAGATATTTAAATTATGGTTCACAGAATACTTCGTGAATGGCATTGATCAAGATAAGCGGTTTGATAAAAGGGTGATGGTGACTTTGCGGTGGCTTTGGGAAATCATTTAAGCTATTGCACAAACCCATAGGAAAAAAGGTAGGAAGAAGCAGTATGAGACTCGAAAAGAGTGACAATGTTAGAGGATCCTAATTTTCTTCTTTACATTTCTTTTTGCACGTGAAGGGTGCACAAGAATACAAATTTCAGATCCATGCTATCATGTGTACTGTGGGTGTGATTTTAGGGTCTATGAGAGTTTTTGCTCTATCTAGGAGCCTAAGAGATAAAGTTGGAACACTGTAGCTAGCTATTTAACAACCACAGCTAGTGAGTTTTCATTTCCCTTGACCTGAAATTCTGCAGAATAACTCTTCTGTGGGGATTTGTTTAATTCTTTGAAGGAAAAGACTGTATCTTACACATTTTATAAGCAAAGGCTATTTTTAGGCTTGCTTTCAAGAACAGGAATGAATACAGATGGCAACAAGTACATTTCAAGTGTGAGGTTTAACTAAGCATTCTTTTGAAAGAGGGTAGCCACAGCTGGACGTTCCTATCATTTTGTTTAGCATGTCGAGCAAAGCCTTTCTACAGTCTAGGTCTCCATCAAGTCCAATCAGGATAACCAACATAAGGTGTGTTTGTGGAAAACACAGTGGTGTTATCAATAGCTGCACTAAAATAATCTGGGATGGTTTGGTAGGCCTTCGCTGTTTTATTTCCAGCCTTTGCCATGGTCTTGCTTAATAGGGTATGAGATGAAATGAACAGACTGCTTTAAATTTGTGGAAAAATCTGAAAAGCTGCCAGCAACTATTCTTTCAGCAAACCTTTCCACATTCAAAGTAACAAGCCCCTTCATTTGAAAGATAGCACACTGACAGCTAGCTGAAAAAACAAAATACAAACAAAACAAAACAAAACGAGTGGCTAAAACATATACACATACATATATTTACACCACATCCTTGACTTGGCAGTAATCAGAGAAACTTTCCAGGCTGCTGGACTACACACTTGGTATACTGGTTTGGTGTGTTGTGGCCTGCTGTAGCTCCCGTTCACATGCACAAAACCACCAGTCTGGTACTCTGAGAATCACTGGTAAATGCAGAAAACTAAATGTGAGCTTTATCTGAAGTATGTGAAATTGACGCTGAGTGATCCTATAGTAACAGATATAGCAAGTAAGCTCTTCTGTATAGAGAACAGAGTTCCTCAGATTTGTGGCATAATCTGAAAGACTGCCAGTGATAAAACATCACTTTGTAAATTAACCTGAGTGATCTGCACTAGTTATATTAGATGATTAAAATAAGTCCGCTAAATGTTTATAGAATTTTATTTAAAATTACTGGAATTCTAAAGTATTCAGCTTTAGCAGCTTTTAGGTGCTGTCATTATTGAAAATAGAGCTTGAAAATAGGAAGATATTGAAAATTTCCCCTACCAAACAAGGAGCTAAATGTACTCTATGACAGGAGCATAAAAGACCTAATTTTTGAAAGTTGCGATTGTGCTTTGGAATACCTCAACTTATATAGGGAGAATCTTTTGCTGGAATTGCTGCTTCTAATTGGATAAAACTGTATTTTGTGTCCAAAGAGATTAAAATTGAGAAAATATGCGATTTTGTAGTATACAAATTGATCAAAATCATTAGAATAAACATAAAACCTATAATGAGTTTTGTCTTGTAAAAATATTTGTTCAATTATATAACTTTGATTATGTTTTACAAAAAGACAATGAGGTAAAGATTTGGGGTGAAAAATTTTGGCTATTTCAGTATCAAGAAATTAGAATTGAGAATATATTTTATTTAGCAGAGTTTTCTTTGGGCTTACTAGGTAACTTGCCATTTATAGAGATAAATTTTCAATTTAAAATATTTTGCGGAGAAGAACTATTTAAAGATATCGATTATTTCAAATTTATGCAACTGTGAAAAAGATGTCAGGAAATTTTATGAACAATTAAAATTAAGGAAAACCATAGTGAAAAAAATGCATTGTTGGGAAAAATACCAGTACCTAGAATTAGAGAAAATATGGCTAAGAAACTAATTAAAGTACAAGGGTAAGTAGGGTGCTTGTGCCATTTTTAGAATTTAACTAATTAATAAAAAGAAGTCTATTAATATAATATTTGATGTATACATGTATATTATTGTTAAAGTTTTTCTAGAAAGCAAAAAGCAATAAAAATGGCTAAAAACTTTAAAGCAAAAAATATAAAATTCCAAATGAAAAACTACTGCTTAAGTATACCTAATGTTATTTAAAACAGCATTCCTTTATAGTGGTTAGTTATCATAAGTAAAGGCCACTAACCAAAAAGTTTCTGTAACTTCCTATTGGCCAGAAATTATTTTAATTAAAATAATTAGCTATTGGCAAATAGTTTAATGAAAATGATAATGTACATATTTCTCATTTGAGGTTTTCTCTACATATATAATTTAAAGACTATGAAACTGAAGGAGTCAGCTTATTCAATGATTATAAAGCTGCTTGGCAAACAAGCCAAGTGGCAATTAGAACCGGTTAAGCAAAATAAATCAAAATTGTAGATTTTCAAAAAATCAATTTTCATCTAATTCTGGAGAATTTAGATTCTTCTGCCCATTTTGCTTGTGTTTGGGGGGAAAAGCTCAAAATTTAAAGCACATGAATTAAAATTAAATATTAGATCAATTAGCCTCAATTGCCACGAATAAACAATACGGAAGTGTAAGAACAAATACTATCTGTTTAATATTTTCCTAGGTACTTTGAAATTCCTAAAACCCGATGAGAAATAAACACATTCAAATTAATAAGAAATGGGAGCTAGAGAACTCTTAATTTTAGCATGAACAACAACAACAACAAATTAAAAGATGCTATATCTCCTACTCCATCAGTATACAGTATACTTATTTCCCAAGCAGAAAACTGGAATCCAGTGAGCACAAACAACTGATCTGTCTGGTCCAAAAGTAACTGCCCGGTGAGCACGCCCGCCCTATATGGGCTTTCATCCGACTCCACACTCTGTCTTGGCCATGGACTTCTTTCCCCATAGTGGCCCCGGCTGGTGACCAAGCCGTGCTGAAGGGCAGGGCCTGAGACCTAATCACACCTCCTGTCAACCTCCAGCTGATGGAGACCACGTCCTATTCCGAAGGCGGGTAGGAACCGTACCCCTACCATACACCCCTACCATTTCTGTTTTTACAACATTCTTTCCAGTCTTTTCCTTCTTTCTCTTAGTCCCAGGCTAAGAAAGTAAAAGCATCCCTGGAATTTAAGGGACTACAAGGAGACCCGGACGACTGAGGGGCAGGATTGGGCCTGGGGTGGCTTTAGGGGGAGTGGGGATTCAGGGAGCGGCAAGAGGGTTAAGGGAGAAGCAAGGGACAATCTCCCCGCGCCCTGCCGCCCCTCCCAGGAGCGGATACGGTCCCAACAGCTAGGGAGTCTCTCTGGCCTGGAAGACAAAGGAAGGATCAAGGCCCAGTGGTGACGGGGTGGGTGGGGGCAGCGACTCGCGTGAGCCCGGGGACGTGAGAACGTAGCCCCCGCCCCGTTCTCCGCCTCCCCTGAGAAAGGCGGGGCACCCACACCGCCTCCTAAAGGTGTCCCCGCCGAGCCGGCAGCGGGTCCCCAGAGGCCACACACGCCCAGGCACCGGCTGCCTCAGGCTGTCGGGGTGGGGGAAGGGCGGGACCAGAGGGCGGAGCCGGCGGGCAAAGAAAGGCCGAGAGGCGGGCTGAGGGGCGGGGCCTGGGCCCGGAGGGCGGGGCCGCGGAGCAGGGCGGGCGGAGCCGGCCGGGTCCCGGGCTGCCTGAGACAGTCACTACCCTGACCGCGGCGGCGGCGGCGGCGGTTGGCTGGTGGGGGGTTGGGAGGAGCATAACCGAGGCTGCCAGGGAAGCTGGAACTGGCAGTCGCCGGCGGCCAAGAGGAGGATCTGGAGCCGAGAGCGTGCTCCAGGTCGGGTGGAGGAGGCGGCTGCAGTGGGAGTCCCGGGAGCGCTGCCGGCGGCGGCTTCTCAGCGAAGCAAGTGTCTGAGGCTGAGTCGCAGGAGCGGTGGCGGACACGGCGGCGGCCGGGCCGAGGTAACGAGGGGCGGCGGCGGAGGCGGTGAAGGAAGCGAGGCCCCTCCCTCAGGTTGGAAGCGGGGAGGCTGAGGTTGGGGCTTGGACCTCACTCACCCACCCACCCTCGCCAGCCTCGGGCCCGGGATTCGACCTCTCCCCTTGCTCCGCTGTGAACCGGGTAGGAGCGGGAGAGGGACACAGGATGGGGGCACGGAGCGGGACACCGACCGGGAGGCGACCCCTCATCTGGGATTGGCAAAGACCTCGGCCACCCCCTCCCCCTTCAAGAAGACACACCCCAGTCTCCGGGCGGGGCGGGGTGCCGAGGCACTCCCGGGCGGTGGAAGGGCAGAGCTCAGTATAGACACTGCACCTTCGCTCGTGGCCTCTCCGAGGTGGCCCCCCTGTGGCTCCTCCGGGCGACTCTAACCGGAGGTGGTTCCCCTCGCTGGGAATCCCGAAGTTCCTTTTGTCTATCAGCTGAAACTAGAGGCCGGAACTGTAGGCAAACACCCACCAGCCCCGAAGCACTCTACTCCTTATTCCTTTCCTGCCTCGGAAGGAATTCTCTCCAGCTGCCTTTTCTCCGGTCTAAGAGGCAGATTCTATTCCTGACCCCAATCCTAAACCTCCGTCCTTGGCCCAGAGGAAGGAAGGATTCACGCTACTTGTGTTTGACTTATTCATGTAGAAGCAGTCCTCCCCCTTTCTTTTCTTAAGCCATTTACATCCAGCCCCAACCCTGGTGATCTTCCCCTACATTTTGCAAACTATCAACAAAGAAGTGTGGGTAGTGGAGTAGACGGAGTCCTAGACCGCTGGACTGTGTAAGTTAATAGAGCCTCCTTAGCTGGCGCTGTTCTGCCAATCTAGTCGGAAAGAACATTTTGGCTAGAGTTAAGGATGTTACTGTATGTGCAGAAAGTATCTTTTTTCACCCCTTTCTTCAGTGAAGTTTTAAAAATCCTGGGCAACTTGATTAAAATGTGGCTGTTTGAAAAGTCTAAGAGTGAGGGAGAAAAATACAGAAGGAAAATGTAATTGTTGGAAGAGATAATGTCTAACTTTTTTAAAGTGCCAAAAGATGAAGTGTGTGGATTTCTGAGATTACGTTAACTGGTAAATTCTATCTTTTGATAAATAAGCTTTTCACGTGATATTTTGCACTGAGGTATTTTTGTTTGTTTTATTTTAGCTACTTGTGGAAATTGTTGATTACCTGGACATCTTAAAACCAAGAAACCTGTGAATAGGTTTATTAAGAATCTTCTGTTTTGAAAAATACAAAAGCGTTTTATGAATGTTTTGAATTAAGAAGGTGTTAGCAGTGGTCTGTCATTTCTGGACACATAAGAGACTATAAATCTGAACAGTTCCCTGGCAGTTATCCAAATGCCTAACACTGGCAAGAACTAGTACTTTGAGTGATCATCCTTCAACAAGAATATAGAGCTACCGATGTACTGTACTTGATAACATATCAATGTGATCTTTTTGATGGCATTTAATATAATGGACAGCTTTTCTCCATCTAATTGTCAGAGACAGGATTAACACTTGGAATCTGAAGAATCATTTTGTACAAATTGAAAGATTGGGCTTTCTCTTCAGTTTTCCAGATGTATTGTCTCCTCCGTATACTTGAAACGTCCACAATCACCTAAACTCCAGGTATAACTATGGAGTTTTGTGACTCATCAAGATACAGGAAAAGTGTTGCTGAGCTTTGGAACCAGAGATTTTTTTCATCAGTTCAACAATTAAATTAATATATTCTCTACTAATCAAGGATAAGAAGCCCAATAAAATCATGTACATTTCTGTTGACAAATGAACTCTGTGGCTATTCAATTTTTACTGTAATTGCTAACTCTGTCATTCAAAGTCAACTTAATATGCAAGTTATATCATCATGGATGTAAAGACCTATGTTGATGTATTGAGAGTCTAGCAAATGTTGGAGATAAAAAACCTATTATGACTAATCCCTGGGAAGAGAAAGTCTGCAAAATGGCTCAAACGAGTTTATTGCAAGGGAAGCAGTTTTACTGTAGGGAGTGGGTATTCCACAAGCTTCAGCATTGCCTCCAGGAGAAAACTAACTGCTGCAATAGTGCTGTCAACACACCTTCCCTTTTAATGAATTCTGGGAATAATGCTAGTGCTGTCTCTGGAAAGGGAGCTGCCTGGGGTGTACTGTTGGTAGGAGGGCCTGGAAGTGGCAAGACAGCCCTATGTACTGAGCTCTTATGGCCAAGTTCACCTGCAAGCTTGCAGAGAGGTTTGCATCGCCAAGCTTTGGCTTTTCATTTCTGTAAGGCCCAGGATTCTGATACTTTGTGTGTCGGAGGGTTTATAAGAGGTCTAGTTGCCCAGATTTGCCGCAGTGAACTACTCCAAGGATATGAGGACAAACTAAGGGATCCAGCAGTCCAAAGCCTCTTACAGCCTGGGGAATGTGAGAGGAACCCAGCTGAAGCATTTAAAAGGTAATAAAAATGTCACAATGTTCAGATTTCTGTGCAAAAATTAGAGTGATTTTTAGTTCTTTTAAACTTTGTGGGATGTGTTTACTGTTGCTTACTTTGGCTTAATCTGTGGCAGTGAATACACCTGTTTACTTAGAATATTGAAGGAAATAAAACTTAAGTTTTGTATTTCACAGTCTATGTATTAAAAATAGGTCTTAATTTTACTTGTTTAGTAGCAGAATGCTACTTGTCTAATATTACCTATAAATGGTAAGAGAATTTTTTTATTTAGAATTTCTTAATGTTAGAGAAGAACATTTAGCCACCTGGAAACCGGGTTACATTTTCAGGGAGGATAAACTATATATGGAGCTGAACTTAGGGGAACTCATTTTATGGCATTTAATGTAATGGACAGCTATAGAATCTAGAATCTTATTTATAATAGTGTTTTTTTTTTATTTAAATAAGAAAGGTTATATTTAAAAGAAATCATTGTCCATTAAAAATCTGAAGAAAATCTGTTAATGTATTTTAGGATTTATTCTCCTAACTACATAATTGAAAAGTTCAATCATATTTTTGAAGTATGTGATATTTATAAAACTGAAAATTTGGGATCATTTTAGTACTTTTACAGTGACATTTTTTTTCCTTACTTCAATTAAATATTTTTGTTCATAGTAAATGGATTGGTCCAAGATGTGAGCACGTTGATTTTGAGAGTGGTTTCAGATTTAAAATGTGTCCAAGAAAATATAATTCCTTTAGAATAATCTTTACATATTATTCCTCTGTTCATTGCAAAAGTAGCAGGTAAATCGTTATTTTGTGCTTGTCACTGCCTCATTTCTGCTTGAGTTACTCATTTTGCCATATACTTTTCTTCTCCCCAGTAACTGGTTCTAAGCAGGTAAAAAATTTGTTCTCCAAAGATCTGTCAGGTGTACTATGTACTGGAGGCTTTTATGTGTGTTTCTGCCTCTCTTCTGTTTGAATGTCTCTCTTAAGAGGGATTTGAATTGCTATGAAAAGAGTGATGTTTGTGTGTATGATGTCTTCAAATCTAATGGTATGAAATCTATGCATTTTGGAAGTAATATTGAAAATATTAATAATAATTATAGTAAACAGTGTGTGTCACTATTCTAAGTGCTCTACAAATATTAAATCATTTAATCTTCATAATAATCCTGTAAGGTAGGTACTGTTAATCTTCCCATGTTATAGATGAGGAAACAGAGGCACAAGAGAGCCTAAGTAAATTAGTTTAATAAGTGTCAGGGCTGAGATTCGAAATATATTTGTATGTATACATGTTTGTATATATAGAAATTCTTTGGAGGACTTGATGGAAAGGGGAACGATTTGTATATGACAAAGTTGATGAACAGGGGGTGTGTCACAGTGTGCTTTGAATGTGGATTTTCGGATTACCTGTGAGAGAGAGAGAGGTATTCTAAAATAAGAGTTACTGTAGATGATAATAGAATTAAAAGAGGGGAAGGGTTTATTAAAATCAGCTGAAGGGATGTATCTTTGAGATGTGTGATACACTTGTAAACTTTTTTATGTGTAAAGTCAGTTCAGTAAAACTCAGGGGAAATCTACTATCTTTTGCTGTTAGCCATCAAAATCAGGATTAAAACTGTTGTATTATTTGTAAATTAGTAAGGAAAGCTGTTAGTTGAGTCCTGTAACAAATGTGAGATGCAGGTTTGATGAAGAGTGTTAAGTATGGAATCACTATGAATGGAATAATGGGGTCTTTCATACAACACTTTCCCTTTCAAGAGACTTAGGCTTTTGTACAAGAGTTGTACATAAACAACTCTTTTCCTCTTGACTTACTGCTTTTTCTGAAGATACTGTCACTAGGTGAAAAGCTAAATTCTTTGGTATAAGTAAGTTCATAAGCTGTTTGGATTTATTCACACCTTAGTCTCTTTCAAAGAGTTTAAGGTGAATTTAATGCAACTGAATTATGTAATTGAGTAACTTATTGGAATTCATATGTAAATGTCTAATACCTGAATGTTTGAATATTTTAAATCATGTGTGATTATGATGTTTTTATGATCATACAGTTTTATGACCCTAAGCATATCTTACTCTGTGGTTATCATAGTTTTTCTTGAAAAATGATTCTCTTACTCAGTTGTTCATCTTATTTTTTTCCTGTGTGATTTGTAGCTATTAACTAATTGAAAGGAAAGAAGCAATTAGAGCTGTATGTAAAAACCACACCAGCACTGCTTTCTAATAGACAGAAGGAGCCAATTACTTCATATTCCCAGTCTCTACTTTGTCAGAGAATGCCTAGGTTTTCTACTTGGACCATTTGGAGCTCTTATTTAATCTCCTACTGGATCTTTCAAAAACTGAGTCACTTTTTTTTTTTTTTTTTTTTTTTTACCATCGGTAATTAATCATGAAATAAATTAGCTAACTCTGGTATTGGGATACTCTCACTCTTTTTGACTACTCTTAGACATACATTTCCTCTAAGACTATGAAGCTATAATGCAGCCACATTCAAAGGTAAGCATGAGAGCACAATTCAAAGTTAAAAATACATACTTTTGCATCTTTTGTGACATTAGGTGATCTAGGCCTCTAATTTTGTGCAAATAGTTAAGATTTTATTTTAGTTTCTATTAGTGCCTGACTTCTTAAGGCCTTTAGAGAATTTTAATGGAAATGTATTTTATTTGGGCACCGGTAGATAACAATTCAACAAGTAGAAAATGGTGCAGAAGATTCTTGTTTCCAAGGCGTTAAAATATTTTCAAAGAGACAGAGATGGAAGTAGCTAATTATAACATGACAGGAGGTAAGATATAACTATAAACAAAAAGAAGTAAAATCTTTTTTGTCACTTTTGAAAAAACAAAATCCAGACCAGTTTTTGTATTACTACTTTCTCAACCTTTAAAAATTTGTTAATATTGATAGTTTCCCATACAGATGGTCCCCCAGCCTAAGGTGGTTCAACTTAAGATTTTTCAACTTTGGGATGGTGCAAAAGCAAAAATGATATGCTTAACACCATTCTGATTTTCACTTTCCATACAGTATTCAGCATATGGTGTTGTTAAGTAAAATTTCTACTGAATGCATATTGCTCCAGACAGAACTTTGCCTTCAGGGAGCTTAAATTCTAACATTACTATTATTTTATTTCTATAGAGAGAAATAACAGTTGGAGTAAGTATTTGTTACCGTGATCATGTAACACATGAACATTTTAACATTAATAGAATTATATGATATGGTAAAGGGAGTGGTGAATGAAGACATACTGATTTCTTATATATTTTTTTCCTTTATAACTATTTTTTTTTTAACCTGGTTAAAGTGCAAAAGTATGTTTTCGATATTTTCATCCCATTTCTATTAATGGAATTAATATCGATGATGATTACATTTTTATTTATTTTGAAACCCAAAGGCTGATTTCTTTAATGCTGCCTCCCTTTTTAGGTCTTTATTGCAAAATTTTGTACATTTTGCATGAACATGTCTTTAGAGTTAGTGTTGAAGGTAAAGTTTCCTACTAACCCTATAATTATAATGCAAATTCCAGTTACTTTTGACAAAAGGATTAGACATCTAAGTTAGAGAATGAGGGGTGGTGGGCCAGTAGCTTTAGTCTGTGGCTGGTGTAGAAGCAGAACTGAAGATGATTACTTCATTGAACCAGAAACT
This sequence comes from Galagoides demidoff, assembly GCA_963574575.1. NCBI lineage: Eukaryota > Metazoa > Chordata > Mammalia > Primates > Galagidae > Galagoides > Galagoides demidoff. The sequence goes on from CAUYQV010129827.1 coordinate 16,000, forward strand.
TTGTTTTGGACTTTGCTGTCTTGGGCTTTGAACCTAAGCATCTTTCTGGGGATTTAGGTGGATATGGTGCTGAGAAATAACAAATCTGTGGTCCTGGTATATAACATTCCCTAACTTCCATTTCTGGTTCAGTCTGTGGGATCAGGTGGGTTGTCAGTTTTCGTATGTTGAATGAAAATATTTTGTTCTTTATCATGTTGACAAGAAAAATTAAACATCCTCAGGGCACCACAGATTAAGTGTAAATGGAATAAAATTTTAATGAAGAGTTAAAGATGAATAAGCCTTGAGGAGTTTAGGAGAAAATGTGTGTTCATGTTAAAAAGCAGTGTGGCTTATTAGAAAAAGTTTACAAACTGAGTGACCAAACATTTTTTTTTTAAATGTCAGAAAGGAATTCTTGAATGTTTGGATATTCTTTCTAATCTTTTATCTTTCTCCAGGAGCATCAGGGTTCTTCACTTAAATCTCCTTAGGTTGTTAACTTTGTTGTATTATTTATGCATCTATCTTTTGCTATCTCTTCTATTAGGGATATGTTTATGACTTTATTTATGATTGATAAATCTTTTATATTTCCCATAGTACTTTTTCTAGCCCTTTGCATACAATAATTGTGAAATAACTACCTTTTGAATGAGTGAATAATGCCACTTGTTTATGTAGAATGTGTCTGAACCAAATTGAAAGAAGGCTGAAGCTCTTGAATAAGAAAGGAAACTGAGATGTAAGATTTAGGTCAGTTTTAAGTGCAGACCAGACATTTAGTGATTATTAATTTATTAACCTGCTGTCTGCTTTTTAGCATGTATGAATATGGCCTTAGTCCAGGTAGTTTTAAGTGGCCAGATATCTATCTCCTGTCTCAACTGGCTCCAAGTATTTTTGGCAGACTGAACAAAGGGGCTAAGAGCAGAATGGATCTGGAACGTGTGCTTCCTTCTTACCCTCACTCGTGTTTTCACAGCTAAGTATTCCAGTTCTATGATCTATCTTGTAGAATGCTACTTATAAGTGTCATTATCCATTCTTAAATATTGGAAAATTAAAAGATCCTTGTAAAAGTGCTTTTACTATTCAAATTTTAGATAAAATAAATGAATCCACATAACTTTCATGATCAAAACTTTGCACATTTATCTTTTAGTCTAAGATCGTCTTTTGCTGAGTGGTCTGTTTCCAACTTACAACTGTATCCCTTTTACTTTTGAAATGAACTTCCATTTATTCAAACCCTCACACTTTCCCTTCCTAAAACCTTTTCATTTTATTGACTCTTTTATACTGCTTCTTTTGGTTCCTGGTACTCTTTATTATTTGCTGAACCTATCCTTACCCTCTAATCACTTCCGCTGTAACCACATAACATTGATCTTGTTTGCATCCTTCAACAGTTTAAAATCAGCCACATTCTTGGTTCTGTTCATCAGTCTTTTTACTTACTTTGTAGTAACTCAGATCCCTTTTAGACCAGAGAGAATAAAGTGGTAACCTACAAGTCGAGTATATTTTTACCCATTTTCAGGAAATTGCACATACATATCCAGATTTTTGTTTTTTTCTTAAACCCAGAAATTTTGAGACTACTTTGTTCTCATTCTTTAGCAACAATAATCTTGTGGAGCTGAGTCCATTGCTTTCTTTCTATGGGGCCTACATGCTCTAATTCCACTCAGTCCCCACCACTCTGTATTATTCTATACCAAGACTACTTCATTTATTTCTATATATTCCCAACTGCCTTCTGTAGGCACTTTCAAATAGGACATTTCCTAGTCTCCTGAAAAAAGAAGCACCATATCTTTATCTCCCCCGGTGTTTGCTCTCATATCATCACGAGTTTGTGTGTTGGAGTGTTGTTTTTCCGTCCCTCTCACCATGCTTCTTCCCAACTTACTGAACTCTGACTTTTATCTTTACAGAAAGATGTTTGTGCATAGCTGTCTCTGAACTTATTGCTCAATCTGCCTTTAGGTTAGATGATGTATTTTCTAACTTTTTTCACTATTTATACTTTTTTCAGAATCCCATGCTGACTCCATTCTTTGGTGGCTCTTCCTCTAGGTTTTCTCTGGGTGTTTCCCCCACATGGCTACTTAGATCCCTCTTTATACATACTCCTTCAGTTATTTTATTTGTATGTTTACATGGCTACCAGCATACACATCTAATGTGACAGCAGTCAAATCTTTGTCAACAGCTTTTATCTTTATTCTGATCTTTTCAGTTGGATGTCCCTCACCAACCTTCCCATGTTCGAATTAACATTTCTGTTCATTGATAAATTCATTTATTCCTTAAACAAATATTCAGTCCCAGCTTTATGCTAGATATGTCCTAAGTGGTGAGCCAAATAGGACACAGAGATAAGGAGGAGGAAATACATTGGGCAAATAATCACAAAGTAAAAACTAAAAATAAAAACAGCTTTGATAAGTGCTAAGAAGGAAGGAAATGGATAAGAAAGTATATAATATGAAGCTTGATCATTATCAGAAATTCTGGGGAAAGCAACTCCTTATCTAAGTTGCTGCATAATTATTATTCTTTTCTAGGCCTTTTCTTCTCAAAAATGTAATCTAAAGACTGGGCACAGTGGCTTATGCCTGTAATCCTTGCACTCTGGGGGTTCCAGGAGGCATTACTTGAGCTCAGGAGTTCAAGATCAGCCTGAGCAAGAGTGAGACCTTGACTCTACCAAAATAGAAAAATTAGCTGGACACTGTGGCAGGCACCTGTAGTCTCACCTGCTCGGGAAGCTGAGGCATGAGGATCACTTGAACCCAAGAATTTGAAGTTGCTGTGAGCTATGATGACGCCAGGGCTTTCAAAGCCAAGACAAAAAAAATATGATCTAAATATCAGCAGTATTAATATCACCTGGGGGAGTTATTAGACATGTAGACTCTCAGTTCTATGGAATCACAAACTGCCTTTTAATGAGATCCCTAAGTGATTCTTTTGTACATTGAAATTTGAGATGCATTTACTTACCTAGACTGCATTCTAGAAGTTTCTTTGACTATTTTCTGTTATATTACTTTATTCTAAAATATTTAAGGTTTTTTCTTTTTTGAATTCTTTTGCCCCAATCTAGAAATTTTGTTCACCTATTCTTAGTTGGTTTGCTTAATTCAATTGGCTCAGTTGCCCAACTAACCGCAGTAAAACAGTACTTTCTTTGGGACATTTTTCTGACCTGTTACAACCTACATAAAAAATTCAAGTCTCTCTGCTTAGCTTTAAAAACAATCGATAATTTGGTTCTGCTCCATCTAAAGTATGTATCCTATTTCCATAACCTCATCAGCACACATTAAGTTTATTTATTTATTATTTTTGTTTTTTTGAGACAGAGTCTCACTTTATCACCCTGGGTAGAGTGCTGTGATGTTACAGCTCAGAGCAACCTCAAACTCTTGGACTCAAGTGATTCTCTTGCCTTAGCCTCCCAAGTAGCTGGGAGTATGGGTGCCTGCCACAACATCCAGCTCTTTTTAGAGATGATATCTAGTTCTTGCTCAGGCTGGTCTCAAACCATGAGCTCAGACCATCTACCTGCCTCAGCCTCCTAAAGTGCTAGGATTACAGACATGAGCCACCACACCTGGCTTTTATTTTTTTAAGAAGTATTTCTAAACATATAAGTCATACATGGACAAGTAAGAATATTCTTATTTTTCTTACAGCTTAGTAAAAACTTTATATGCATGATAAAGATAAAAAACCTTTTGTTTGTTATGAGTTGCAGATTTTTTTACAGTTTGTTTTTAGCCCTTTGTTTTTAAGCAATTTTGTTGTATTTTTTTTTAATTGTGAGGTAAATGGTTTTGTGAAGTAAAATAACTAAATACTTATTTTTTGCTCTTACAAATCTGTGAAGTGTGTTCCAGTTAGTTGGTTGTCTGCCTTTACCTTCTAGTTGTTTCAATGATGCCTTGGACCATATCATTTTAATTGTTTGAAAATTTCAAACAGACTTTTGTCTCTCATGTTATCCTAAGCTCAGAAATATTTCTAATGCCATTTTTCCACTGTGCAATGTAGTCTTTGGTAATAAAACAGAATTTGAAAATGTTTAAAGAATTGCTTAATAAGAATTGCTTACTAGTTAAGAAGATAAATGACATCTTATTCATGGTTATCTTGAAGAACAGTTGGGAGTTTTCCAGAAACTGGGAGCTTTTTGCAAACACGTCCCTTGATTTGAATACATAGACATGATGGAAGACTGAATTACCTGCCTCTGCTCTTTATGTCTCTGTGTGTTTGTGATCGCTGTCATATGATATGGGAGGTCCTTCTACCAGGAAAGTATACAGGCAGTCTTTCAGTTACAAATATCCAACTGATGTATGACTCACATTTACAAATGCGAGTATTAGGCCAATAGGTAAAGGTTCCTATTCCAATTTACATACATATTCAACTTAAAAACAAAGCTATAGAAGCAATCTCATTCATAACCCAAGGACTGCCTGTATTTCTCTACCTTGTGATTTTGGCTCAGCCGTATGATTTGCTTTAGATAGTGAGATATTCCCAGACATGACCCAGAGACTTAAAGTGGAGTTAGGTTGTGCTTCTGCCATCACTGGAAGGACATGGTCTGGCTAACCTGCTGGTCCAAGGAAGGATTCAGAGATACGGTACAGATGAGACCCAGCCTACATCTTGACTCCAAGCCTAGAGTAGATTAACAGACACACAGATACAGAAGAAAGGATAAATGATTATTACTTTAAGCCACTGAATTTTGGAGTGTTTCTGATATAACCCCTATTGGAAAATAGCTAACTGTGCAAAAATAAAAGATATATTTTAAATGGGAAGTTAATACTTTTTTTATTATTTTTTTGAAGTCATTAATTTTTGTCAGAAATCTGTTGATTCCTCAATTTCATTCATCCACTCAATCCACCAACAACTCTTGTTCCCTCTACAAAATAAAACAAATACTTCCACTTGTATCTCCACGGCTGCTGCCCTGATTTTCTGTTGCCTACCTTGTCGTCCTGGCCTCTTGACTGGTCTTCTTGTTATTCTTGTGTCCCTTTTATCATCACAAAGCAGAGTATCAGATCATGTTACTTCCCCACCTGAAATCATACATTTAGAGTAAAACCTAAACTCTATGTGGTCTGTTCTTTCCCTGATCTTTAACCTCTTACAACTTCTGCCCTTACTGCTATTCCTGCACATGATCCTTGTTACGTTCTGAAATAGGTTAAGTTTTGGCCAATACATTTTTATATGGCGACTTGCCTATTGTACCATCTTAAATATGATCTTAGAGAGCTTTCTTTGTCCACTAAGTCTTTAGAAGTCTTCCCACTCAACTTCCCACTTTGGTTTCTTAATTTTGACTGTCTATCAGGCCTGGAGTTATTTTGTGTATTTGTTTACTTTGACTTCCTGCCTAACTGTTGGAATGAGCAGAGTACTCACCTGTCTTGTCCTCCTTGTCCTCCTCGTATTACCAGGACTTAGTAAAAATTCTAATTATTACTTTAATAAATTAATATTTATATTTTAATTTAAAATATTATTGTGTTTACATTGATAATTTCTATTTATTCCACCATATTTTAGTTTTTAAATATTCTATTTTTATAGAATGATTTATATATATGCATATATTACAGTTACAGGTGAAAAAGATCTGGGTTAAGCCAGTATTTTTGGTTATTGTATTACCTTACAATTTATGTTGAAATTAATTTTTATCAAATGGAAAATCTTTTCTAAGAGCATTAGATTTATATTATGTGATGAGTCACATGAAGTCACCTTTTGCCTCTCTCCCATAAATCCACAGTTCTGTGCACTTCCTTTCTTTCTGAGACTATCATTTAAAATTCATTTTCATTTGAAAAGGACAAACACTTTGTAGCTTAAATCTCAGTTTATTGTTTCTTGAATCCCTGCTTAAGGAGAGGAACAGTTTGTAACTAATGGACATCACAGGAGTTATAGGGAAAAATTAAAAGTGCTAAAGAAGAAATGCTTGTAGAAAAGCAATCTTTGGGGGGGAAGAGATGAGATAGATTATTCCCATTCCCTTGAAGCATTTCATTTATACAGGAAAGTAAATAGGAAAATAAACATAGGTAACCACCCATTTTTGGTCATACCTGCTTCAACTCTGGGGTTTTGTCTTGTTCTACAGGTCACATAATCCATACTTGAAGCCCTTGCTGTCCCTTCCTAATTCTGATCAACTCACAACCCAGAGGTGACCCTTTCTGTGGACTTATTTTTTATGTTCATGTAGTTTGTTCACAAGGAGAGATAGAGAGGTTTACACATATGTGCTTTAGTTCTGTATACTTTTTTATTTCAAAATGACAGTTTTCAAACTTTTTTTAATAGTCTATTTACAAGCAATATTTTTTGGAATAGCACAAGACAAATACCTGGGGGTAAATCTATTCAAAGGTGTGTTAGCCCTTGTACACTGGAAACTATAAAACATTGCTGAGAGAAACTGAAAAAAAATTCTTTTAATAAACGGATGTAGGTGCCATTTTCATGGATTGAGGGTTCAATATTGTAAACAGGCCCGTTCTCATCAATTAATCTACAGACTCAGTGCAATCCTAATCAAAATGCCAATTGGATGTCTGTCTATTCAACGTCTTACTATATTTCACACCAGGTAGCCTGTGGAAGCTCTACCAGCCCTGCAAAATGATGAAAGTGTGAACAAGGGCATTAATATTATTTTAAAAATAAGTTTTACCTCACAGATTCTTTGAAAAGTTTTCAGGGTCCCTACACTACTCTCTGAGAAACACTAACCATCCATTCCCCCACTTGTCTAGATGATGATTTCATGCTCCTCTTCTCTCCACCTCTAATCTCCCTGCCCCTCCCCTCACTCTTAGCTATTGCCTTTGCTTTCTATACAATAAAAATGTGTTCAGATAAATAATATGTGTACATTATATAAATATGTACACAATGATGCATGTATAGTTAGAAGAGAACTTCCACATACTGACTAGAGTATCTACTCTTCTAAACCTCTTGCCTTTCTATCTACGTGCTGTGCTATACTTTAATTATGGATGTGGAATCTGGATCCATACTCACACTATGATTGAACCGTATCCCCTCATTTACTAGATCTCACCCCGTCTCACTTCCTCAGTGACATACTTCCAGGAATTTACCCTTGCTTTCATGAATTACAATCTCATCTTTTATCATTCCATTATTATTCAAATATCCTATAATATGTATCTCCCTTTTGAAATGCTCTCTAAACCTATGTCCCTCTTGAACTCCTACTCAACTTTACTGCTTCCCTGTATAGCAAATGCCTCAAAAAAGACTGACTATATTTACTCTCTATTTATTAATACTTATTCATTCATGATCTTAGTGTAATCAAGTTTTATTTTAAACTCCACTATATTCCAAGACCTTCATGTTGCTAAATCCAGTACTCCTTTTCAACTCAACAGATACACTTGACGTAGCTTATCTCTTTCCCCTAGCAACACTTTTTTCACTTGCCTGTTTCCTCCTATCATACTACCTGCTCTTCATATATTACCAAGGTTCAAATCTCCTTTATTTACTCACATTCGCTTCTTGCATAAAGCTCATTAATAGCCTTAATTATCATCTATCCCAGTGAACCCAATAATATATCCACAGCCAGCACCACTTCTCTGAATTGAGACTTGTGAATCTAAGTGCTTACTCACCTTCTCTGCTTAGATGTGTAATGTTGAACATACTCAGACGTAAACTTTTGACCTCCAACCCACATCTTGTTCCTCCCTTAGACTATAGCAATTTCATCCTTCCCATGAAACCAGCATGTCATAGTGCAGTAACCTAAGTGAGAGACTGTGCTTGGATTTGGGTGAAGTGTCAGTACTAGTGAAACATAATCTAACTTAATTTTGTAAAAGATTGATCTCACAGCTTACTGGATGTGGGTTGTGAAAAATCACTGGGGATCCTAAAGAACTTTTGTTTATGTGAGTTTTATTTGTTAATATTTGCTGTATTTAAATTTTAACCTGATAAATTTATAAAATATACATTAATACATTTAATAATAATAAATATATTACCTGTTAACATTTTGATAAAAGAATAACTATATTATCCAAGATAAAAAAAAAAACACTTTGAAAAAGTGACATTGTTTTTCACTTTTTGCGAGTCTTTTTATTTTAGTTTCTGTTATAAAGCTTCTTGAAGTCTTATTTTCAGTCTTCTGAAGACAATACCTTTTTTGTCTAGTTCTTCTTAAGGTTTTTTGTCTTCAGTCTTTTGAATATTTGAGTTTAACTACAACATGCCTAAGTGCTGTTTTCTATGTTGTAGATTGATTGAATTTCTTGTCTATGGATTGATGCTTTCCCTAAGTCTTTGAGAAGTCAGTCAATTATTTCTTCAGTTACCTTTTCTAGTCTGTTCTTTCTTTTTCTTTGGGGACCACAACTGCATGTATGTTGCAGCTTTTAACTGGGCCCCACACATATTTTTCACTTTTTCCTGTTTTCTCTATCCTTCTTTACTCTGGACTTCAGTTTAGAATTTTTTATTGCTCTGTTTTGAATTTCTGATCCTGTCTTCTGTTGTAATTAGAATGGTGTGGAATATATTCAACTTCCCAGTGTCACATATTAATGAATTTTTTAGTTCTATCATGGAATTATGATTGTTTTACTTCTGTAGATCTTTTTTTATTGATATTCTCTTTCTTTTATCCATTTTTTATTGACTTTAACCCATTAATCAAGGTTATTTTAATCTCTGCTAGCAGAAATATCTGGATTATTTCTGTTTACCTTTATTTTCATGTTTTTTTCTAAATTATCAATTTCATATTGCTAACTTTTTTCTAACAGATTTTGTTTTTGTGCCAGACATTGTATTAAATGACTGTAGAGTTCCAATGATGTCTTTTATCAGAGAAAGCTTTTTGATTAAAAAAAACATTAGGTAAAGCCTAGGACAGGGTGAGAGGCTAAGGCAATCATGGCTTAAGCTAGGAAACTTCTGGCTTATTGCTATTACTTTTACGTAGTTATTCCAAGTTTTTTATTTAAGAGCTTAGAGGTGTCTTCTCAGCTCTAAAAGACTCTTGATAATTCACTTCTCCCCCAAGAAATATTTATGTTTAGCTCTTTGGTTTCTTGCCTCATACCTTCAAATTCTTGCAAATCTTCTGAGCTTTGTGTTTAAAGCAAGCCCTACAAGCTATGAGAGATTTCATGTTGGCTTTTCGATGCAGTTGGCCCAGTTCCCCAGCTTTTTAAGCATGGCCCAGAATTTAGCAAACGTGCCTTAAGGAAAATCAGTCTTGTGTTCCAGACACCACATACTTGCACTTTGTTCTCTTAAGGGGGACATGCCTTACCTCTTGATAGCCTTGCTGGTTCCCTTCCCCCTGCAGAGCTGCTCAGTGTGGGCCAACCCTGATTGTTCCTCTTTATCTAAAAATCAGTGTATGCATCCCAAATTAACAAGTGACCACTGAAAGGAAATCAGCAGGTCATTTTTTTTTACTCACTTTGGAATATCTCCTATCCTCTGGAGTTCTTTTTTTTTTCTATTTTTTTGTTTTTTTATTAGATCATAATTGTTTACATTAATTCTCTCATAGGATACAGTGTGTTGCTTCTATATGCAGTTTGAAAAACTCTCATCCAAGTGGCTAACATAGCCATCATGTCTTTCTCATAATTGTTATGTTAAGACATTTATATTCAACCTTTAGACAAATTCACATGTACCAAATAGGATAAATTATAGGCGTGATCCCACAATATCATTCTCTTTACCCATCCTCCCCCCTCCCCTTTCCCGGTAGTCTAGAACTCCATTTGGATTATAACTTTCCTAAGATAACTAACAATTAGTTTCATAATAGTGTTGAGTACATTGGATACTTTTTCTTCTGTTCTTGAGACACTTTGCTAAGGAGGACATTGTCCAGCTCCATCCATGTAAACATGAAGGAGGCACCAATTAAAAACATTGAATGAGGAAAAGATTCTCTATTCAACAAATGGTGCTGGACAAACTGGCTAGCGACATGCAGAAAACTGAAACTGGACCCACACCTGTCACCACTAACTAAGATAGATTCTCACTGGATTAAAGACCTAAATTTAAGACATGAAACTATAAAAACATTAGAAGAAAGTGTAGGGAAAACTCTTGAAGAAATAGGCCTGG
>CAUYQV010129829.1:0-11011 GCA_963574575.1 Galagoides demidoff
AGCAACCTCCAACTCCTGGGCTCAGGCGAGTCTCCTGCCTCCGCCTCCCAAGTAGCTGGGACCACAGACGCCCACCACAACGCCCGGCCATTTTTTGGTTGCAGCCATCATTGTTGTTTGGCGGGTCCGGGCTGGGGATTCGAACCCGCCACCTTAGGTGTACGTGGCTGGTACCTTAGCCGATTGAGCCACAGGCGCCGAGCCGTGCAAAGTTCTTAGGAAGAAATCTAAACCATAACATGAAAATGAGGATTCTGTTCTCCATGCGCTAAGGGGCATATGGAGTAGGCTTTTTGGCAGGGGCCAGAGAGGCCCGGGCATTACCGTGTTCAAGGAGTGAGATGTGCATAAGCCTGAGCCTGGTTTTGAATGTTCAATATATACTATTTTACTTTTATTATTTTTTTTGCAGTTTTTGGCTGGGGCCAGGTTTGAACCCACTACCTCTGGTATATGCGGCCGGCGCCCTACTCCTTTGAGCCAGAGGGACAGTCCTACTATTTTATTATTTTTAAAACAAAAAACTACAGGGCTGGGGAGGATGGATTCCTGTTGTTTTAAGATGCTTAGTGGTACGCCGTGACAGAAGCCACAGGAAACTCACTCTGGGGTAAACACATTTGATACTCAAGAAATGCTTCCTGCATCTCTCTGCCTCTCTGTTGAGAAACGGTTAATAGAGACCTCAGAGAAGATCACTGGTTCAGAAACCAGTATTTCCAATAAACTCTCATGGGTCGTAATTTGCTGCATAACCAGTCGAATTCTGTGACCTCTGGCCTCTAGGGCCGGTGTGTTCCCTTCTGCACCTGACATTTGGGGCCGGAAGACAACTGTCTGTGGTGCGGCAGTTGTCACTGTCCTGTACACTGGGGCTGTCAAACAGCAACCCAAGGATTGGCTCCTCAGATGCCAGCAGCAACCAACCCACCTGCTTACAACCAACCCCCCCACATCTCCAGATGTTGGTAATTGTCCCCTCGGAGTGCAAATTTATTTTCAGTTGTGAATTCCTCTAGTAGATTGATGATGCATGGACAGTCGATTGATAGGTGTGTACATGCCTGTTTATATAAATAGATAGGTAGACAGAGATGATACATAGATATTGAGATAGGTGATAGATGGTAGGTAGGTAGGCAGATACATAGATGATAAATTTGTATAGACAGGTAGATGGAACCTATATAGAGGTTCCTATAGAGCCTATATGTGAATACAGAGTTCCTTACCTCATCGTCAGAAAAACATAAATCAAAACCACTCTGAGACATCACCTAACACCAGAGAGAATGGTCCACATCACAAAGTCTCAAATCCACATCACAAACTCTCAAAGCTGCAGATGCTGGCGTGGATGTGGAGAGAAGGGAACACTTTTTTTTTTAAAGTTAAATCAGTTCCTTTTATTATAGGACTTGTAAGAATCATTTTTCTTTTTTCTTTTTTATTGCTGGGGATTCATTGAGGGTACAAGAAACCAGGTTAGGCTCGGCCTGTGGCTCAATCGGCTAAGGCGCCAGCCACGTACACCTAAGGTGGCGGGTTCAAATCCCCAGCCCGGGCTGCCAGACAACAATGATGGCTGCAACCAAAAAATGGCCGGGCGTTGTGGCAGATGCCTTTAGTCCCAGCTACTTGGGAGACGGAGGCAGGAGACTCGCTTGAGCCCAGGAGTTGGAGTTTGCTATGAGCTGTGATGCCATGGCACTCTACCCAGGGGGATAGCTTGAGGATCCGTCTCAAAAAAAAAAAGAAACCAGGTTACACTGATTGCATTTCTTAGGTAAAGTCCCTTTTATAATCGTGTCTTGCTCCCCAAAGGTGTGGCCCACACCAAGACCCCACCCCCTCCCTCCTTCCCTCTCTCTGCTCTCCCCTTCCCCCACCCCCACCGTGTCATTAACTGTTACACTGCTGGTGAGATAGCAAACTAATACAGCCTGTTTGGAAAGAAGTATGGCGAATCCTCAAAGAACTCAAAATAGACCTTCCATTTGTCCCCCAATCCCATCCCTAGGTGATCCCCGATCCCATTCCTAGGTATCTATCTGGAAGAAAAAAAAAATCTTTTTACCATAAAGACATGTGTACTACAATTTTTATCTCAAATCCCAACTGCCAAGATGTGGGAGCAACCCAAGTACCCGAAGGAATTAATAAACGGTGGTATATATACGGACACCACAGAACAATATTCAGGCACAAAAAGAGGAAAACTTGACGTCTTTTGTATCAACCTGGATAGAGTTGCAGAACATTCTCGTTAGTAAAGTATCCCAAGAATGAAAAGGCAAGAATTCAATGTATTCAATACTAATACGAAGCCAGTAGATGATCTAATATATGCCCAAACAAAAGAAAAATTCAATTTAATGCAAGTTGTGGGGAGAGGGAAGAAGGCAGGCAAGAGAGATGGGTGAGAGTCCTCCTAAAAGGTACAGTGTAATATACACAGCACACGTCTCGGGGAGGGAAACACTACAACTTGTACTTCACCTAACAAACGCAGACATAGTAAACTAGTTGTTTGTACCCTCATATTAAACTGAAATAAGACAACAACAACAAAGAATTAAAATTTGCATAATTAAGATTTATCTTGGGCAAACTTGACTTATTTAATAACTAGGGTTTTCAAAATAAATCTCTATTTTTTTTGAGACGGAGCCTCAAGCTATCCCCCTGGATAGAGTGCCATGGCATCACAGCTCACAGCAACCTCCAACTCCTGGGCTCAAGCGAGTCTCCTGCCTCTGCCTCCCAAGTAGCTGGGACCACAGGCAGCCGCCACAACACCCGGCCATTTTTTGGTTGCAGTCATCATTGTTGTTTGGCAGGCCCGGGCTGGGGATTCGAACCCACCACCTTAGGTGTATGTGGCTGGCGCCTTAGCCGATTGAGCCACAGGCGCAGAGCCTAAATCTCTATCTTTTGCCTGAAAAAAACAAATAAAACATACGGTGCCTATGACAAGTCAAAATCTATTAAGTGTAGAGTATAAATGTCTTAACAGAATAATTAAGTAAATGAGGTGAAGGCTGGGTTAACCGGTTTGAGGTAAGCATGCCTAATTGTATATAAAATCAGGACATTGTACCCCATAAATGCATTAATGTATACAGTTATGATTTATTAAAAAAAATAAGGAAAAAATAAATAAATAAAACAAAGTTCCTCAGTCTCAGCCCTGTGGAAATCTGGGGCTGGAGGCCTCTCTGGGGAGGGGCGTCCTGTGCACTGTGGGTATGGAGCAGTGTCCCTGGGTCCCCGTGCACCAGATGCCAGCAGCCTCCATACCCCCCAGTTGACGCAATTAAAAATGTCTCCAGATGTTACTCAGCATTCTGTGTGGGGGCAACACAGCCCCCCAGTTGAGGACCACAACCCAGGAGTTGCGTCTTGCATTTAGAAAATACTGTCACCAGACTTTAGGTCTTATGCCTTCCCTTGCAAATTGATTACACAGGGAATTGTGTGGAAATGCAGAGGCTGATTTGGTTATGTGTGTATATGGGGGGGGGGGCGATGTCTTACTTTGTGACGGGTTCTGGGTGATGCTAACACTTTTGGTGCTTGGACCATCGCGGACATGAAGAACTCCGGCATTTAGTGAGAGACGGAACCCTCCTCTTGGCTGTTTACTTTCTATCTTTTAGAAGCAGAACACCAAATGCTACACAGGTCACTCCAATATTTTCTAGTCTCTGGGGCAGCCCACTGTAGCTTGACGTCCATCCGGGCTACTATAGCAAAGGACAGTAGCCTGGGAGGCTTATGAACAGCAGACGTTTCTTGCTCACAGGTCTGAAGGCTGGGGACCAAGATCCCAGCATGGCAGGTGCTGTCAGTGGTGGGGACTCAGCTCCTGGTTCACAGATGGCGCCTTCTCACTGTGTCCTCACCTGGTGCAAGGTGGGAGGGAGCTCCCTGGGGTCCCTTTTATAAGGACACTGATCCCAGCCATGAGGCTCCAACTTCAGGACCTCCTCACCTCCTAAAGATCCCACTTCTGACACCATCACCTTGGGGGTGAGAGTTTCAACTTTTAGGGGGGCGTACTTATTCCGTCTACAGCATCCCCCACCGACGTAAGCCACTGTTTGCTACAAACATTCCTCACTACCAACTGACCCCAACAGCTCACCTCATTTTCATCTCAAAGTTCCATTTTTCTTTGTCTGCCCCAAATCATAACTGCTAGTACTAAAATACAAATTACGGAATATAAGTTTTGTCAAAAAAGGAAGCTGCCCACTATAAATGATTTATTTCCCTTGGAGTGAAATCTGAACTCGGTAATTTTTGGTCACTTTTCCACATTGAAGATTCTTGCCCATTATTTGCAGATTTAAAAGAATCTATAAACCTAACTGCCAACTTAAAGTCTTTTTTTTTGCATGGTGAATTTTCTTCTCTTTTTAAAAAACGTGTTACTTTTTAAAATGGACAGATAACAATTGTTTGTATTTGTGCTGTATAATACGTTGTTTTTAAATACGTGTGCATTGGAGGATGGTGAGGTCAAGCTAAATAACATAGGCACATCTCATATCTTGTTATTATTATTATTTTTGCAGTGAGAGTCCTTAAAATCTATGCTTGGTGATGGTCACGTATGTAACTTGTTTTTATAAACTGAATCTCCAAGTTGTACAATACAAGTCCTGAATTTGCCCCTCCTGTGTAAATGAGGTTTTATATTTATTATTGGTTTGTTTTTGAAAGAAAAGTGCCTTCTCTTAAGCTTACACTGGGTCCTCTTAACTTTGTGTACACTATAATTCTGATTGCGTTTTTCTGCAAAAAGCTGGAAAAAAAAAGGGCTGATGCCAAGCCAGGTACATTTTCAAACCTGCAACCTCTGAGTGTTGGTTTGTGATGTCTTCAAGCTCTTTGCTGGGGATGCTTTTCTGGTCACCCCTGAAGTACTGGGGTGCCTTTGTTTAAATCTCCCTGCATTCAGGGAGGCTCCTGACAGGGAAGCTTTGTTTATTTTTTACACAGGCTAATTGTACGGTTTGCCGGTGGACCCTGAGGAATCGTGAAGAACAATCACACCCGGCAGAGATCTCAAGAGACCTTCCTTCCCCGGGGGAGTTAATTATCAGACCCACCAATGACGAAGTCCTGGTCGGCCTCCAGGGGACCCTGGGGCTTTCTGGAACCCCAGGTTGGGGCTGCCATGTTTCATCTGATAGTGAGATCAGGGTTTTCATTTTTATCCAAGACTTTCAACCCCATTTCGGGGATGAAAAGACTTGTTCTGGTCACCAAAGAAAGTAACTTTCTATGCACCTGACTCGTAACATGGTTCACAAGTAGGGCTTCCTTAGATGGCTGCTGTTTTGTTATGAAGATTATCATTTTGTGTGTATGATTTTTAAAAAATGATGGTGAGATGCCCATCACAGAAATCACACCATCTTAGCCATTGTCAAGTACACCATTTTAGCAGCGTTAAATGCATTTACACAGCTATGCACATATGTCCACACCCACCTGCAGACATTCTCTATCGGCCCCATCTGAAGCTCCGTCTCTATAAACAGCATCTCTCCCAAGAACTATTCTTTTAGCCCCTGCTAATGAAGATTCTACTTTCTGTCTGTATTGATTGCACGACCCTAGGTACCTTGTCAGAGTGGAATTATACGGTATTGGTTATTTAGAAACTATTTCGGTTTGGCCTCTGTGCTCTGAGTTTGCATCAAGGTGCTGGGGGCTTTCTTCTGCCCCCGGGAGGGTGTGCAGTGAATTTTTTACATTTCCAAGGTGTTCAAATAACCTGGAGTTTTAAATTTGGCTTTGATGACTGAGGATTCACAGGAAATGTCGTGGAATTTCATCTTAGAGGGTATCTTACCGCTATATTCCTGTGAAATGAGCAGGAGGAGGTTGGCTGCCTCCCACGGCAGAGGGTAAAGTGGTTTTTAAGAATATTTGCAGTCAGCTCGGCGCCTGTGGCTCAGGCGGCTAAGGCGCCAGCCACATACACCTAAGGTGGTGGGTTTGAATCCCCAGCCCAGGCCCGCCAAACAACAATGATGGCTGCAACCAAAAAATGGCCACATGCTGTGGCGGGCGCCTGTGGTCCCAGCTACTTGGGAGGCGGAGGCAGGAGACTCGCTTGAGCCCAGGAGTTGGAGGTTGCTGTGAGCTGTGATGCCATAGAACTCTACCCAGGGGGATAGCTTGAGGCTCCGTCTCAAAAAAAAAAAGAATATTTGCAGTCATGGGTGTCTTGGTCCCTGAAAAGTTGTGTATTTTTTCTCTGTCTGTTCTGAACTGAAATTGCTGCAGTGTTTGCCGAGACTGAAATGTAAGCTTATAGTATCAGGGGATTCCTAGAGGATTTTTTTTTTTTTTTTTTTTTGCAATAAAGCCTGTTCCTTTTTGGGGCAGTATGGCAAGTCAACCCCACCAATCTTGTGACGACTGTCTTTGGAGTTCATTTTGTGGTCTGTATTCAGTTTTAATGTGCTAGTGAGATGTTTTTGGAACAGCCGAGAATCGGCTTGTCAGGAGGGAGATACTGACCCTTCTGCTTTAATCTCTACTTTGGAAGGAGGAGCTCAGACTTGAAGTATAGCCATTTCTTTTTTCCTGGAATTGAGATCAGGTGGTTTGGTTTAAATCATTCAACGTGTCTCTGTGTGGTTGGGGTTATACTGTTTGGAGCAGAGGATTGCACCACAGACAGACATCCCTCTTCCTCAGTGCTTCATGCACTGGTACGATCTGGGCAGAAACAAGGCTGGTAAGCAAATGTGTACAGGTTACAAGGACATTCTTAGGTTTTAAATATTGCAAAATTCTGCAGCAGTGAGGTGAAAACCCTCTGTCCCAGACCCAGTTCTCTGGCTGGCACCCTTCACATTGGGACCCCCAATCTTCTCTGGGTTCACAGACAGGAATGCCCCCCCGCTCAGAAATTGTCCCCGCAGCAAGATTAGTTACCATCTCCTTGAATCGTCCCTAGACCAGCTGTTGAGTAGCTGAGTAGCATTCCTAGTGGGAATGAATAAGTATCAGACTGCTGTCCTCTGGTGGAGAGTCTCAGATCGTGGTTTAATCCACATGGATGACATTTTCTGAGTTCTTCTTTGGAAAGTCTCTCTGCAAAGTAACACAGGTGTGATGTAAACTGTGACCAAAAGGAAGGAAACAAACAAACAAAAAGCCATGTGGAAACCGTGCCCCATGGAAATGTGAACAGACTCAGTTTGTGTTGTTGAAAATGGTCCCCAGATTCTCACGCCTGGCCCTGAGAATGCAGGTCAGTGAGCGGGAGGGTGGGTTGTCCCAGTGTTACCCAGTGGAGTAAAGTGAAGGTGTAAATTCCCCAGAGTGCCCTGGCTTGCTGCAGCCTACACCCATACAGCAAATATAAAGGTCCCATCAGCTGTTAAATGGACTTTTTTACCATAACAAAACTCAGCCACCCACCCAGCAACAACCAAAAGTCCAAACTAAACAGGAAGCAAAAAGTCACACACAAAAAACTTATTCATTGTTATTTTCTTAGAGCAAAAAAAAGGGGAAGTGAGTGAAGTGATTGAGATGGGATTATGAAGCACTTTTATGAGTATAAAGAGCAGAACTTAAAGCAGAACTTTCAGAGCATAAAAAACAAAACTTTATTTTGGGAAAGTAAAACTTTTTTTTTTTTTGAGTCAGAGTCTCACTATGTTGCTCTCTGTAGAGTGCTGTAGCATCACAGCTCACAGCAACCTCAAATTCTTGGGCTTCTCTGTAGGGCGCTGTGCTGTCATAGCTCACAGCAACCTCAAACTCTTGGGCTCAAGTGATTCCTTTGCCTCAGCCTCCCGAGTAGCTGGGCCACAATGCCTGCCTATTTTTAGAGACAAAGTATTGCTCTGGTTCAGGCTGATCGAACCCTTGAGCTCAGGTGATCCACCGGGATTACAGGCGTGAGCCACCATGCCTGACTGAAACTTTTTTCTTCATCAAGCTATTATTGGCTTGTAAATAGTCTTTTTTTTTTTTTTTATCCTGAGCTTTTTTTTTTTTTCTTAACATTTTTATGAGCTCTTTTGGAAAGAAAATGCAAAAAATCCATGGGGCATGAATAATGATCATGCTGATACTGATGATAAGAATAATGTTTCTGAGACTAATAATGTTGTGGCGATAATAGAAAAAAATTTCTTTGCTCCCTGGAGGCCCTAACCCCAACCGTAACCCTAACCTTAACCCTATCCGCTAATCCTAATTCTAACCAAGGACCGTTTGCGCCGACAGCCACTGTGCCTTTGCCTCTACCGCCATCTAGTGGTCACATCTGGGCACAGCACAATTTGGGTTTTCGGCCTGTTTTTGTGATTTTACGAATTCACTTTAGCTCGCAAAAGTACTTCCTAATCCCACCTCAACCCCTGGATTCATTTCCCCTTTCTTTTTGCGCTAAGAAAACAATAAGGATTTTCATCAGGAAGTAAATTAGGGGTTTCCAACCTGCAGCCCGCGGTATTTAGATGCTGCAAAATTAGCCAAGTTTGAATAAAATTCTGTGCATTTTTTTCTTTTTCTCTTTTCTTCTTTCTCTCTTTTCTCCTTTCTCTCTCTCTTTTTTCTTTTTCTTTCTATTTTCTCCCTCCTCCTCCTCTTTTTCTTCTTCTCTCTCTCTCCCCCTCCCTCCCTCCCTCCCTCTCTCTTTCTCTCTCTCCCCCTCCCCCTCTTTCTTTCTCCCCCCCTTCCCTTTCCCCCTCAGCTGGAGATAATCCAGTACGGATTATTTGAAGGCTATTTTGCTCAGCTGGGGTTTCAGCTATCACCAGAACCAGGCACGCACTGTGTTAATTCTTTATTCATCAGCTTTTGTTAGGGTTTGTGTACTTGAAGTGTGGCCCATGACAAGTCTCCTCCCAATGTTCAACAGAAAAGAGAAAAAAACACAAAAGATTAGTGAGTCACAGGCTGCACAGGTGAAAGCCTCCATGCCTGGCTCTCTCTCTCACCTTCTTTCTACAAATCACTTCCTCAAAGTCACCAAATACAGGGGAAAAGGGGGATGTCGTAGCCAAATAGCAACAAAATATTCACTACGAAATTTCACAGAGAGGTGGCCAACACTTAGAGGATATTTTGTAAAATTTTGTAATGAATGTTTTGTCAATAAAGGATGTTGAGCTACAATCTCCCCTTTTTCCGTGTGTATGAGACTTGAGGGGTGACTTTGGGGACACCTGTAATTTTTTTCTATTTCTCTCTTTCTGTTTGTTCTGAATCTCTTCCTTACTCTCTTTTTCCTGTCTGTTCTCAATCTTTTCTCTCTTTTTCCCTCTGTCTCTCTTTGCGTCTCCCTATCTTCTCTCTCTTCCCTCTCTCTTTCCCTCTTTCTCTGTTTCTCCTTTCTCTTTTTCTATTTTCTTCTCTCTCTCTCCCCCCTCTCTCTTTCCCTCTTTCTCCCTCCCTTTTCTCTCTCTCACCGGACTGGAGAGAATCCAATCTTTTATTTTATTTTTTTGCATAAGAAAAGGGCCTGTCCACTTCAGAAAATGCCTAGAAATTTATTCAACCGTGGCTAATTTTGCAGAATCTAGAGATATATTTTTTTCTTTTTCTTTTCTTTTCTTTTTCTTTTCTTTTTGAGACAGAGTCTCACTCTGTCACCCTTGGTAGAGTGCCTTGGCATCACAGCTCACAGCAACCTCAAACTCCTGGGCTCAACTAATCCTTGGGAAGAATTATGCTGTGTTCAAATGGTCCCTTAAAATACATAATCTGGGCTCAGCGCCTGTGGGTCAATCAGCTAGGGCGCCAGCCACGTACACCTAAAGCGGCCGGTTCGAATCCCCAGCCCAGCCCGCCAAACAATGATGGCTACAACCAAAAAATGGCCGGGCGTTGTGGCGCGTGCCTGTCGTCCCAGCTACTTGGGAGGCAGAGGCAGGAGACTCGCTTGAGCCCAGGAGTTGGAGGTTGCTGTGAGCTATGATGCCAGGGCACTCTACCCAGGGGCATAGCTTGAGGCTCTGTCTCAAAAAAAAAAATACATAATCTGATTAAGGAAATGTCGTAACTCAGTAAAACTTTCTAATTTTTTTCTTATTGTTTGGGGTTCATTGAGGGTACAAAGAATTAGGTTACACTGATGGCATTTGTTAGGTAAAGTCCCTCTTATAATTGTGTCCCACCCCAAGAGGTTTGTTATACACCATACCCCCCCATCTCTCTCCCTCCGTCCTTCCCCCCACTTACTCATTCCCCTAACCGCCCCCTCCTTGTATTAGCTTATCTACTGCCTTCATATTAGAATGGAGTACAGGCTCGGCGCCTGTGGCTCAATCAGCTAAGGCGCCAGCCACGTACACCTAAGGTGGTGGGTTCAAATCCCCTGCCTGGGCCCACCAAACAATAATGATGGCTGCAACCAAAAAATGGCTGGGCGTTGTGGCAGGCGCCTGTGGTCCCAGGTACTTGGGAGGCAGAGGCAGGAGACTTGCTTGAGCCGAGGTGTTGGAGGTTGCTATGAGCTATGATGCCATGGCACTCTGCCCAGGGGGATAGCTTGAGGCCCAGTCTCAAAAAAAAAAAAAAAAAAAGAATGGAATACAGTAGATTCTTGCTTCTCCATTCTTGTGATACTTTATTGAGAAGAATTTGTTCCACTTCCATCCACGTTAATACAAAAGATGTGAACTCACCATCTTTGCTGTGGCTGAATCATATTCCATGGTGTACATATACCACAGCTTGTTAATCCATTCCTGGGTTGAGGGGCATTTAGGCTATTTCCACATTTTGTTCTGTTTTTTTTTTTTTTTTTGAGACAGAGCCTCAAGCTATCCCCTGGGTAGAGTGCTGTAGCATCACAGCTCACAGCAACCTCCAACTCCTGGGCTCGAGTGAGTCTCCTGCCTCAGCCTCCCAAGTAGCTGGGACCACAGGCGTCTGCCACAACACCTGGCTATTTTTTGGTTGCAGCGGTCATTGTTTGGCGGGCCCAGGCTGGATTTGAACCCGCCACCTTTAGGTGTATGTGGCT
>CAUYQV010129831.1:0-40681 GCA_963574575.1 Galagoides demidoff
AAAACTATAACTGAGAAAATGACATGAAGGCTGTGTTGATCAGTTTGATGGAAGTATTTCAGATTGCATGCGAAAACCCCACACTGTACCCCAGAAGTGCATTAATGTACATAGTTACCATTCAATAAAATTAAAAAAAAAGAAAAGAAAGTCCTAGATGGCATCTTCTAACAATAGGAGACTGTTTCATAGACAGTGAAAATCTGTTTAGTGTAGCCACCTTCATGAATGACCTACCTGGATCTTCTGGATAACTTGCGGAGCTTCCCCATCAGCACTCACTGCTTCATCTCACATTTTATGTGAAGGAAACAACTTCTTCCTTAATTCTCACAAACCAACTTCTGCTGACTTCCAATTTTTCTTCTGCAGCTTCCTTAACTTCTCTCAGCCTTCGTAGAATTGAAAAGGAGTAGTACCTTTCTGTGGATTAGGCTTTGCAACAAGGATGTGTTGTGGCTGGTTTGATCTTCTATCCAGACCACTAAAACTTTTTCTCCGTATCAGCAATAAGGTTGTTTCACGTTATTATCATTGGTGTGTTCGTTGGAGTAACACTTTTAATTTCCTTCAGGAACTTTTCCTTTGTATTCACCACTTTGTTAACTGTCACAAAAGGGACAGCTTCAAGCCTATCCGGGCTTTCAACATGCCTTCCTCACTATTCTTAATCATTTCTAGCTTTTGATTGAAAGTGAGACTTGTGTGACTCTTCGGTTCACTGCAACACTTAGAGGCCATTGTAAGCCTATTAATTGGAGTAATTTAATACCTGTGTCTCAGCAAATAGGGAGGCCCGAGGACAAGGAGAGAGAAGGGGAACTGGCCCATCTGTGCAACAGTCAGGACGCATAAAACATTTACTATTAAGTTTGCTGTCTACATGTGTATATTTCATGGTGCCTGCAAACAATTTCATAGTAATATCAAAGATCACTGAACACAGATAACCATAATAGGGATAATAATAATGAAAAAGTTTGAAATATTGTGATAATCAGCCTAATATAACACAGAGAGATGAAGTGAGCACCTGATGATGGAAATGGGGTGTTGATAAATGCATGCTTGACGTAGGGGTGCCCCTCTCTTTTGATTTGTAAAAAGCCCAGGATCTGCAAAGTACAACAGAGAAAAGCACAACAAAATGCCTGTCCTAAGTCCAGCTCCATGGAAATATATGACAGAAGGGGTGGTTAATGCTCCTGAAAATGCTGTTGATCTTTGAACAACATAGCTTTGAGCTGTGTGAGTCCAATTTTATGTGGTATTCTCAATACATATATTGGAACTTTTTTTGAGATTTGTAACAACTCAACAAAATTTGCAGATGAACTGTGTAATCTAGAAATATTAAAAAGTTAAGAAAAATATATGTCATGAATGCATAGAATATACATAGGTACTAGTCGAATTTTATCATTTACTACCATAAAATATACACAAATCTATTGTAAAAAATTAGTTATTAAAATTTACACAAATACCAACCATTCATGGAGCCATTTTCAGTCAAGAAAAAAGTAAACAAATATAAAGCAGTATTAAATGAGGACTGCATAAGATTAGCAGTAGTGCACACTGTAATGTACTACTGTACTGATTTTATAGCCCCCTTTTGCACTGATTGCAAATGTAACACCATGTGATGCTAATCATCTCCACTTGAGTTTCCATCTCTCCGGTAAATTGCATGTCATGGTGAGAAGTGATCCATTTGTGGTTCTGTGTATTTTTCATCACTTTAAACCTTGTAGAATACCGTGGGTCCTGTACAGAGAGCCACTAGCGATGCTGGAAGTGCTCCCAGAAGCAGGAAGAAAATTCATGTCATTGAAAGAAATTGAATTGCTTGATGTGTACCATAGCTTGAGGCCTGCTGCTGCATTTCAGGCAAAGGACTCAGCTTATAAACAGACAATGTAAACTGAAGGTATCAGTAAGGACACTACAGTAGTGTAAGCACTTTTTCTCTCCCTTACTATTTTCTTTTTTGACAGGCTTTCACCCTGTTTCCCGGGCTGGAGTGCAGTGGTATGATCACTGGCTGGTGCACTCTTCAACTCCCAGGCTCACGTGACCTGCATGGGCCCTGAGTCGCGAGTGAGAGTCACCACACCCAGCCAATGCTTCTTTCTTTTTTGTGGGTCTCGCTTGTTGCCCAAGCTATTCTTGAGCTCAAGTGTCCCTCTCACCAGGGGCTCCCAAAGTGCTGGGATTATTATTATTACATTAGGACCTAGACCATTATGATTTTCTTAATGTCATTTACTTTTCTCTAGCTCACTTTATTGTAAGAATACAGTATATAATACATGTAACACAAAAAATACTTATTCACTGTGTATATTATTGAAGTGGTGAATACACAGGAGGTTATTAGGAGTTCAGTTTTGGGGAGTCAAAAGTTACATATTGTGCTGAAGTCTTAAACCCAACCTCTATATTATTTAATATTATATTATTTAAGTCTTAAACCCTAACCTCTATATTATTTAAGGGTCAATTGTATAAAATTTCAAAAAATTACTAATTACTAGAGAAGAAATTTGGAAAAATAATTAAAGGTCTACCTTTGAAAACTACACTAGGTAATTTTATTTCTGATAATATCATGAACTATATAGTGGAAAAATACAACCACTTAATTATAAAACAAAACAAAAATAAATCTGTTTTTTAAAATATGCTATTAATAAAATTAAAACCAACATAGGGACATGGAATAATCTATTTTTTAATTGTTTATTTCAAATAATTAAAATACACTTTAAAATCAACAATAAATAGCCAATCTTTAAAAACAAAAGAATTTTACTCTTTGAAATAATTTTTATTTTTTAATTTTTTTTGAGACAGAGCCTCAAGCTGTCACCCTGTGTAGAGTCCTTTGACATCATAGCTCACAGCAACCTCCAACTCCTGAGCTCAAGGGAGTCTCCTGCCTCTGCCTCCCAAGTAGCTGGGACTACAGGTGCCAGCCACAATGCCTGGCTATTTTTTGGTTGCAGCTATCACTGTTGTTTGGTGGGCCCAGGCTGGATTCGAACCTGTGAGCTCAGGTGTATGTGGCTGGCGCCTTAGCCACTTGAGCCACAGGTGCCAAGCCTGAAATAAATGTTAAAAACTGAGCAAATCATTCACAAAATAGCCTGTATAAACTAGTGAGGATGTAAAATTGGTTCAATTTTTTTTAGCAGAGCTGTGCTTCTGCTTTGGAATTCAGCAAAAGAAGTTTTAAGGGGAAAATGCATAGCTTTAAAATGCCTTTTAAAATCAAAAAATGAAACAATAAAACCTAGAAAGATCACAAATTAACAAGTGACACATCTCAAGGAACTAGAAAAGGAAAAGCAAACCAAACCCAAAGCCAGCAGAAGAAAAGAATAACTAAAGCCAGAGGAGAACCAAATAAGATGGAAAACAAAAACTCAGTGCAAATGATAAATGAAAAAAAGTCAGTTCTCTGAAAAGATAAACAAAATTGATAGACCTCTTGCTAGATTAACGCAGAATAGAAGAAAAGAGCCCAAATAAGCTCAATCAGAAACAAAAAAGGTGTTATTATATCTCAGACCATAGAAATACAAAATATCAACTATGAATACTAAGAAAATCTTTATCCACATAAACTCAAAAATGTAGAGGAAAATGGACAAATTTCCAAGATTTGTCACAACTTCCAAAAACCCAATTCAGAAAAAATAGAACTTCTACATAAACCAATAATGACCAAAAAGATTGAAGTAATAATGAAAGTTTCCACCTCTCCTCCCCCAAAGCACCAGGCCAAATGGATTCACAGCTGAATTGTACCAGACCTATGTAATAGAGGTACCTATACTGCAGAAATTATTCCATGACATTTAGAAGAAGGAAATCTTATCCAAGTCATTCTATATAGCTAGAATCCCTGATATCAAAGCCAAAAAAAGACATAATAAAAAGAAAACTACAGGCCAATATCCCTTTTGAACAAAAGATCCCAAAA
The DNA here is from genome assembly GCA_963574575.1 of Galagoides demidoff. Classification (NCBI taxonomy): domain Eukaryota; kingdom Metazoa; phylum Chordata; class Mammalia; order Primates; family Galagidae; genus Galagoides; species Galagoides demidoff. Next base: position 3,992 of record CAUYQV010129831.1, read on the forward strand.
TATTCAGTGAAATGCTATCAAACAAAGTCAATAGCACATCAATAAAATAATCCACCATGACCAAGGGGCTTCATGCCATATGATCCCAACTACATGACATTATGGAAAAGGCAAAACTCTAAATATAGTGAAAATATCAGTGATGACCTGAGGTTGGGAAAGAGAAGAATGACTAGCTAGAGCTCAGAGGACTTTTAGGGCCGTGAAACTACTCCACGTGACACTGTAATAGTGGATCCACGTCATTATGTATTTGTGCAAACCCATAAAATGTGCAATACCAAGACTGAAACCAAATGTAAACTATAGGTTTTGGGTGACAATGATAAATCAATTATTTTGGTTATGACATATGACTCTGGTAGGAGATATTGATAATCTCCTGGAGGATGTACAAGGATGGGGATGGTAGATAGATCAACCTTCTGCTCATTTTTCTGTGATATTGGTAGTTATAGATTGAGATTTACAAGGGATTATAGGGGAAAACAATTAAAATTTTTACAATATTTAGAGAGAAGGCCAATATCTATGTTGAGATTCATGAAAATCCCATGTCAGTAGGGTTCTTTTTGACACCTGTTCCATGAGACACTTTGAACAATATTTACCTGTGCTACTATTAATAGATATCAAACTCCTCCCCCCAAAAGTACTAGACATATTACTAAACTACCATAGATTTGGTTTTCATTATTTAATCTAAAGCATCTTTGAAGCCACTGATAGATCAATAATTTCTTAAGAGTGATGCCATTTTATCACCTCTGAAGTGAAAGTCTCCCTTTCAAGGCCAGGCCCAAGAGCTCACACCTGTAATGCTACCATTCTGGGAGACCTAGACAGGAGGATTGCTTGAGTTTGAGATCAACCTAAGTAAGACGAAAATTAGCCAGGCGTTGTGGCGGGCACCTGGAGTCCCAACTACTTGGAAAGCTGAGGCATGAGGAACACTTGAGTCTCAAAAGTTTGACTTTGTTGTGAGCTATAATGACACCAAGGCACTCAACCCAAGGGCTAGAGTTAAGACTCTTGTCTCAAAAAAAAGCATCACTTTCAAGCTTTGATGTACACTTGTTCATACATAAGTGTTTATATGTATCTTGTATATATGTGTTTTACGATTCATAAACTTTCATAATATTGTTTTCCAAACTTCAAATCCAGACACTGAAGCATCTTTAAAAATACATGTCCTTATTAAATAACCTTTTCCATTTTCCATCAACTCTCTTCTGCTTGTGATGGTTTATTTTCTACTCTGTTTATTTTGTATCTTTACACGTCATTTTTGAGGTTGCAATACCAGAACTTCATCCTAGTCTAACATTTGTTTTTGGCTGTTGAAGCCAACATGTAGAACTTCTGGTTTTTAGGGACTTGAAGATAAAATTTCTTTGCTATGCTATAAATTATTTTCTGAAACATGTATTTCTGTATGTGGAGTTAAAATTATTTTTTTAGGAAGTGTTAATTTGTACTAAACTTCTATTTACTCTGGGCATATTACATATAAAAGGTCGATAGAATTTTATAGAGAGGAAGAAACTTAAAGTCATTTTGCTTGATACTTTGTACACTGTGCACAAGGAGGTAATAAATGGTCTGGTTGTTGCATACTCTATGTTCTTATAAGACAATAATGACATGTATTTATATGTTAAAATATCTGCAAAGTCCTGAAGTAAAGAAGCTGATCAAATTCAACACAGCTTTCCCCAAACATAATTGAATCACAATTACTACGATCTTTTCCTTTGAACATCTATAAACATTTCATTGAACAAATGCCTCTTAAAACAGTTTGAGAAGCATTGTTGTCTTTCTAAATGAACACACAGAAACGCAGTATATTTATATGTTTTCCTAAAATTGAAGGACTATTTATTAACAGAAAAAAGCAGAACTAATCCAGACACCTGATTAAGTGCTTCTCTCTTTCTGAGGTTTATCTCCTGGTACTTTCTTATCCCAGTGCTATGCTGAGCCATATTGGAGCCTGAGGCAAAGGGAAACATCAGTAACTAATCCTGTCTTTATTTAAAACTTTGGTATTTTGTGCATCATGGGTTAATTTGCATAAATTTTAATATTTAAAGTATCAATTATAATATTGCCCATCTTGATTAGCAAGTTTTTTGTTGCCCCTTTTTGTGTTCACAAAGGCATCTCATTTATCTGAGTCTTCCAAACTACACCTATATCCAGTCTTAGCACATCCAAACCATTTCATATCCCTAGTTATTTAAAAATGTGATGAAGAAGTAAAGTCCTCATGTCAAAACTCAACCCCTGGTGACTGCCTCACATTTGTAGAAAGAAACATGCCAACTACCCTGTGCTTTTTCATTCCTGGAAACAGAAGTACCTCTCCAATTTTTGAGTATATTAACTTATAAATATCATGTACTCTGTTGCACACCTTCTCAAAGTCTGACATTTTAATTAAATTAAATCTTCTATCAACCAGTTCTGTTGTGCAAGGAAATAAGCATGTGGGCAGAGATTATATCTACTCATCCCATTGATGAAAATACGTATCAGTAAACTCTAATACGGCATTGCTGCCCAAGCCTATGGTAATAGTTTCAGGGGGAAAAAAGTAATAAAATTAGTCAAACAGATACAAATCTGAAGGTAACTAAAGAGATTCTTCATTTCAGGACTTCTCAGAGCCTTTAAATGCTAATGATATTTAGTAATGTAAAAGAAAAGACTAAAGTATTTTTACACCTCTTGTGTACACAATCTTTATGTTATGTACAACTGCACACTTTATATTATGTATAACTGTAAGCTTTTCCTCCGAACATCTATTGTGGAGCTATTGTTTCACAGATCATCTTTGGAAAATACATCACTAATAGATCAGTCAAGCTTGGACTTCTCTCTCTAGAACGTTTCCCAGATGATATGTAACTCAGTGTTCTAGTATACCACTTTGCTCTCCAGTAATGGCTCTCTAATCCCAAAGTCTACATAGGACTCTTCTTGTGAGAGGGAGGAATACTGAAAAGTAATCAATTGTTTACCAAGTGGCAATTTATAAGAATAGATTTTATTTTTCTGGTGAACACAGCTTTTCACAGTTGAATATTTTGTAGCTCTTGGGGAGTTTCCCCCTAATCAATTGTGTTTCGCATAAGCTTTTGTGTTTATTCCTTTTGGCTCTGGGACCTCTGACCTGTTTGCTTCAAATGAAATTTTCAAAATTGAAACCTCCTTCCTTGCCATACCTCTATTGCTTTTTTTTTTCTTTTGAGACAGAGCCTCAAGCTATCACCCTGGTTAGAGTGCGGTGTCATCACAGCTCACGGCAACCTCCAACTCCTGGGCTTAAGGGATCCTCTTGCCTCGGCTCCCGAGTAGCTGGGACTACAGACACCGGCCACGATGCCTGGCTAATTTTTGGTTGTAGTTGCCATTGTTGTTTAGCAAGCTAGGCTGGGTTCATAGCCTCCAGCTGGTGTATGTGGCTGGCACCCTGGCCGCTGAGCTACAGGCTCTGAGCCCTCTGTTGCTTTCCACTTGCAACTCATCCCTACTTGACTGACCATCCCTGAGACCTGGAAAAACTTTTGCTTTTTTCCCTTAGTTTCAGAGTTTATGAAAAAAATAAGTTCTTGCTCGCCATGCCCAATTACTAATTTGAACAAAAATTAATATGCTGAAAAATGAATATGGCATCTACACCTGCTATTGTTGAATATAAATGTAAAAATTTAGAGAAATTTTTGATGTGATGTGATAGTGGTGTTTTCAACCACAGAGCAAGATAAAATATTGGCTGTAATTTAACATCCTTGTCTCTGACTCCCTCCCCATACTTTCTGTTGTAGGTGTGAAGCTTTTGATGCCATGGTAAGGTACATACGATATTCTGCCTTCCAATAGCATCACAACAGACACCCACAACACACTTGAACTTATTTTTATAAATTAGCTTCCGGTTGAATGTCTAATCTACAGTTTTATTCATTTTGGGGGCCACTCACTTAGACCTTATTTAGATTAGAGAAGAATTTGCTGCCCCGACAAGACATCTTTTGCAGAATTACCTTAGGAATTTGAGTTTACAAAATTGTAACAGGTAATTGTTGTTTATAAAATATTAGGATGGCAAAGAGTCGGTGGCCAGTAAAAACATTCCAGTGTTTGCTGCAAGGCATGAGAAGACAGTGACACAGCTCATTTCCTCAGCTGAGCTCTCTTTGCTGCCTTGTACAACACTTATTTCAAAGCACGCCACAGCTTAGAACTGTCGTGATCCCCATTAATATAAAATCATTGACCCCTGCTCCCGCTGGTGCGACTAAATTACATTCTGCTGCTCAGCGGCAGCCGCACATGGGGCCGCGCTTTCAGTCGTGGCCAGGTGCCTTGATGCCAGCGCAGCCCCTCCCACGCCCAGGGTTTGCCTTTAATGAGGATTAGGCGCCTTCAAAGAGGAGGACCCTCTCCCAGGATGGAGGCCTTTCTAATGGCGTCTGGGCTTATCATCGGTAGTAATTTAGTATCTCAGCTGAGACCGCAGAGATTCATTTCCCCCTCTAAGGAACGGCAAGACGGTGGTTTTGTGATTGGCCTTTTTTTCTCTCCCTCCCCACCAGCACAAGTTCAGGAGAATTATGCCGAACAATATCATGTTTTTATGAGAACTAGAAGGCTGAGTGTGGCAAAGTGATATCCCCAAATCTGCCGTATCCCAGGTTGGGGAGATGACTTTTTTACAGGAGTTTTATGTTACGCGCTAGTGAGAGTGCTGAACCCACTCACAGTGCCCCTCACTTCAGTCACCTCTGTCCTTGGGGTGATGGAATATCTTTACAAAGAGAGTTGATAGCCAGACCTGGAGTGCTTTTCATTAACTGTATGGTCTTCCTGACTCTGCACCTGCCCTTCCTCACCGCACCCTGGCGTCCTAAGAGCGAAGTGATCAGGGTTTGAACCAACCCAGGGCAGGTTTGAAATTTGCCTGCCGGTTGTCTGTTCACCTCTAGCCATCATTTTTTCTTGATTGTTAAGGGATAAAGCTACAGAGTTAGGCAGTAAATTGTAGAAAATAGTTAGTGCACATAGAAAACACAGTAACTTTAGGTAGGGACACACAGGAAAAAAATCTCACTTACATAAACTGCAGAAAAATGAAAAAAGGAATTAAATATACCTCCCACCTAGGGTATATTAACTAAGTGATTATGTAAATGCACATACATATATTTGCACAATTACCTACAATATAGACAATATATGTAGATCTATGTACATAGATAAATTCTGTACATAGCAAATAAAAAGGTCAGAAACTACTTATCATGAGGACAAAATGTAATGTTTAAAATTTCTGTGTGGCAAATATCAGTTTTTTGTCTGCTGAGTGGAGGAATAGATGTATCAGAGCAAAATCCGTGAGTTTAATCCAGGACATTTTGAACTCTTACTAGTCAGTTTGTTTCATTTTTATTTCATTTTTCATAGTGACACCAAATTGAGATATTTCATCAATGTAGTCAATGACGTTTCATTTTTAGTTTTAAAATATATCTTAGTAAGAAACTGAGTCTTAACTTACTCAGCCCTTGTGCACCTTGAAACTGGTCAGCAACATAAAACAGGAGAGCGTGTCATTGCTCCTGTGCTGTTCACACTCCACAGTGTGTGGAGACTGTCTGAATTTTTTACTCTATGATTCCTATCAGAAGAAACAAATTAAGTTTTATGGCCGTGGGGAATATCTGCAGAGAGTTCTCACTAAATGGAGAGAGGTTAAATGGTCTACACTATTTAATTACAAACTTTATAAATACCATTTGTTGATAAAAATCCATTTTCAATAAACATTTGCAAAAGTCAACAATAATGTAAAAAAATGACATTTTTGAGGGTTGCTTTCATCTTTGTGCTATAAAAATAAATAAATACAAAGAACATACATAAAAATAATATTTTTTTTACTGTGTGTTTTAAGCAGACCTGTTTTGCGTTTCTGAAATTATATTTTCCCTGAGGTTTAACTGTGTTACATGAAATTCAGTCTCTAGATTAACAACTTGCTTCTGGAAGCTGATACCCAAACAGAGGGCTTTCTTTCTAGAAGAGTGTCCTAACCCCAGTCACACGTCTGCTAATTTGGCCTTTCTCTTAATCTCTGAAGAACTTGCTGAACAGAAGTGAAACTATGCACATGCTAATGGCTGGCGCTCTGCAAACCCCGCTCTCTCCCTGAGAGTGTCTGGTGTGCAAAGCTGAGCTGGAACAAAGATACACTAATTATTCCCCATTAATTTGTCTGCTTGAATGGTCCTAAATACCAGAGTGATTAATTAGCACAAGGCAGCCGGGGCAGGATGTCACACCCTTCTCTGCGTTTAAGTGTCGGCAAGGTTGTGTTCAAGTGTTGACAACAGCATATCTTTAATTTTCTCCAAGAAGAAAAGTTTAGTCAGTACAATTAATTTGAGCTTGGCTGGCTTGCAGGAATAAATGTAACGTGTGGAATGACATGACTGCTGCATAGGCATTTTTTGTTTTTGTTTTTGTTTTTTTGCCTCCTTAGGGTACAGTTAAACTTTTTTGGCAACTGAGTTATTGAAAAGTGTGTTTCTGTAATTGTTTTAATTTCACTTAATTACTTTTGTTCATTTTTGCAGCAAAAAACATGAATCATAAAATAGTAAGAAATTATTATTCATAATAGGCAGGGATGCATATAGATGAATGCATAGATAAGAATTACAGGCTGATAGAGAGTGACATTGCACTTTGATATCCTTTTAATGAAATGCAACTTTTTCTCATAAATTAAATTGTCTAACAGTGTTATTAATAATTTGAGACCACTTAACCCCTAAAAGATACATGTCAACTTAGTTTAAAATGTATAACCAAAAAGTTGCATGTATTGGCCTTTTTTAAAAAAACAAGTTTTGATGAGATTTTCGCTGAATGAATAACATTTTTTGTAGATTCATCTTCCAACTAGTGACATGCATATGTCAGCCATAAATAATAATAACACGTAATAGGTGATATTTAATACTTTCATTACATGCTTTTCTTGTAATTTCATTTGTCAGAGTATTTTTCATAAAAAAATTAACTTCATTTTAAAACAATTATGTACTGTTTAGAGAAATGAAATAAATCAAATTGGTTGCGACCGCTCATGCTATTCCCCCCCTTGTTTTTAAGATTGAACTACTAACATGACTCTGAACACAAATACAATATTGTATAACTGGGCAGTCATGTATTTCATTTGTTATAGTATATCTCTCCGTTGCAACTGAAATTTTGAATTAATTCATTTTGCAATAGGCATGCTGTTTTGTTTTGAAACAGTAGAAAGAGAAAAGAAAAATCAGAGAGTGCTGCGCAGCCGGCCCATGGAGGTTCTCAGCCCTTCTTTCACAGGCTTCCTCAATCTCTATACAAACCCAAAAGGCTATTCAGCAGCAGGGGTGTGAGCACCAAGGGGGAGAAGGGGAATCCTCTCCCCCCTACATGTACCTCATTGTTCATCACTTGTCAGTGTATTTCCCACACACTCTCCCCAGCCTCGCTGGGCCTCACCCGCCTGCCACGTCCATGACCTCCTTGACACTGTTCTCTCCTTCTCCACTCCCACGTCTACAGTTTGGTTTTGTTTTGTTTTTTAAGTTTTTCCCAGACTGTGTTGCTATAAGACTCCGTTTGGTCGTGGCGGATTGGAGAAAATATTTGGAACCACCAACAGTTATAGAAACGTTTCTGTGCACAATGGTCCTGGCTCTGATGGCATCCTGTTGTCCTACCTCTGTGCTCTCACCTCCAAATTCTTCACAAGTTTTCACAGTATTAATTAATTATTTTTGAAGCAACAAGTATATCAAAAAGAGCAAAATCCTTGCCCTGGAATCTCCAACTTTTACTATTTATTCAGTGTGCAGTTTTAGAAGAAAAACCCCTCTACAAGTTTTTGAGCCTCATTGTCAAAATAGGATTATGAATATTTGCTCTATTGATATATACATGAAAAAAAGGATAGAGAGTCTTTTGAGGCTTTGTTACAAAGTCTGTCATTCTAGGTAAAACAAGGGTAATTATATATTTTTGGCATTCCACAGTTGTATAAAATGTTTGCCATAGCTACTGCAGGACATAAAATTATTGGCAATGTTTAATGTTCAATACTCAATTGCAGTAAGGTAGATCCCATTTGAGGATTGGGCTACTTTTCTGCTGCCTCAAGAACAAATAAATCTGGAAGGAGCTAAATACCAAACAAAGATGCTACTTGAATAAAATGCCTCACTTTAATTTTGAGACATGTTAGTGTCCTTGAAGAGATAAGAGCCACTAAAAAGCTGTGAGAGTCAAAATTAAATTCCATTCATTGCTTCTATCCCTGTATGTATATCCTTCTTCCCATTTTAAAAAAGAGAATTTAGTTCCCCCCTTCTCGAATCTTACCTAGATTTAGTTATTTGCCTTTTCCTAGACTAGGTCACACTAAGTCTTGTGGTTTCCCCCGATCTCTCCATGTGTTTTCATTTCCGGTGCCTCCTCTAAGAACCTGTAAGCAGCCTGAGCCGCACAGAGATGCTCTGGTCCGCAGCTCTAGCTGAGCGCCCATGTGACACCCACCTTCTTGGATGTTCAGGTGATATCAGCTGCCATTAGTTTGCAATATTATAAGAAACTTCAAATGAACATTACCCAACAAAGTCCAGTCAATAGACATGAATGTGAGAGATAATAATAAATTGTTGTTTGAAGCCACTATGACCGGGACTGTTACAAGATAGACTAATAAAACAACGTTAGTATAATTTAAGCATTTTTCTCATCACAGTGCAAATCCAGACAATATTCACTCTTAAGGTCAGCTAGAACTTGAATAATGAAGGAAGGAATTATATGTGTGTATATTAGCTGTCTTCATTCATTTATTCATCCATCCATCACTTGACTATCATACAATTTTTGTTTTTTTATATACTGAAGACTTCTTATAAATAAAAGGTTTAAGTTTTTCAACGTATAGAGGTTTAGAAATGTACATTATAAATGTCATTTTTATGGAATAAAAGACTGAAGTTAAATTTTAATAAATGCCTTATAAATCACCTTAGGAACTGAGATTAGATGTCACATTTCAAACTTCGATGATTTATCCTTAACACTAAATTGCACTGATTCCTAAAACTCCCTGATCAGAAGTTATAGTTTTGTCAGTGTTTGTATATACATGTACATAACTAAAATGTAAGAATTAGAAAGAAAATTCTGACTGCCTCTTAGAAAAATGCCACCTATTTCCTCAAAAATTCTTCAGTCAAATTATCCTAACAGTGTGGCATTAATCTTGACTTTTTGAGAAAGATCAGGGTCAATACCACCTTATACGCTGTGTTACAACATTGACCATACAAATCACATCTTTTTAAGAGAGAGGTGGCTGAAAACAATTTAATTTATGGACTTAACCTTTTAAGGAAATGTACATTTTCCTTTTGCTTCTTGCCTTTGGCCTTCTTTGATACTTCTATTTGCTTCTTGTTTGTTTTGAGTCCCTTTTGTGGACTGTTCCTTGCTAAAACTTAAGTTGCACTATTGAGAAAGTAGGAGCTGGTATAGCTTATTCATAGATGTGGCATAGAGTATAGTGTTGGCAGTTAGACCCTCAGCACCCTGAAGTAGTGTAAGCAATGGAGCACCTGTGCTCAATTGTCTTTAATGAGCACCTGGCTACTTAGAGGCCAGGAGGGGACAGAAAGCTAGAGTGTTTTTTGCTCTCTAAAGGAAAAAAAAAGAAAAACTCAGGTGATATCATCTGCTGAAGGAAGGAGTGAGCAGCATAGATATTATAATAATTGTGCCAAGTGTAACTAGCCAAATCTGTTGAGCACTAACTGATATTCAGAAATTCCTTCCTCTTTCTCTGCAGAATATTAACACCATTGTGATGTAAAGGAGAGCACAGCTTTACCTTCTTCCAACAGAGGGCATTTATGAAATGCATTCACTTTCATCTGCCTTTGGAGAGACTTCCTGAAACAATGTTTTGTTGCCCACTGGTATAAACTGGTGTTTATGAATCTGGAATCATCTGTAGCATCTACTTGTAAAGGGCATACCTGACTACACTGAAATCGACTGAAGAATCCTAAAAATCTGGACTTCTAGATTCCACCTTTCAGGAGTGGGACCCGATAGTTGGCACTTGGTCACATCTATGACTGGGTGTGTCTCTGCCCCAAGTTTGGTCCAGGGTCCCATAAGTTGTTCTGTAAGAGAAATGTTCTCTCCTAGAGATTCAAGAAATATGAAACCATGTTAAAACCCTGATGCTGTTTAATTTGGCTTAATCTGGTGTTTCCAGACTTACTAGGCGTTCAAAACTTTTTTCACATAACATTCCATGGAGCTTACTTTGAGAAATGAGTTTAGAGGAAAGCTAAGATGTCCCTTTTATAAAAATTAAGAAAAAAATAAATGTCCTTTGCTTTTGGGAAAATTTATATTTTTGTATTTATTCTTGTAATATAACCTGTAAACTTGATATTTCTTTTCCTCATCTATTTCTTATTATCTGATATTAACTAATATATGTCTTCTGATAATAGTTGAAAGTCAGAAATTATCTTAAAATTCTACCTGTGTAGGCCTGGAATGCTCAGACTTTTCCAAAGATCAGATTTATTATTAATTACTTCAAAAGATCTAATTCTACAAACTTATAAAAGCACAATCATAATATCTTGCTATAGAATAAACGGTCACTAGGACAACTGGCCATATCTTGTCTTGTTTTACGAGTAGTTATTATCACAAATTTTTCTTGGCTGGACCCCAAGCTATCTGAAGACAAAGATGGGTTACTTCATTAAAAAGCCTTTGTCGAATCTTGCTAATTCCTGAGACCAGGTTTCTCATGAACTGTGACATCAATATTTAGGTACTGTTTATTGTTCTAAGTCACATGTTTCAGTACTTTGCCACTTTATCAGGTTTCTGTATTTTTTAAAGATGACTGAAATTTTTGCCCAGGTGGTGTGGCTCAAGCCTATTAGGACTATAATTCTAGCCCTCTGGGAGGCCACGGTGGGTGGATTGCTTGAGTTTGGGAATTTCAGACCAGCCTGAGCTAGAGAAAATTTGTGGTGGGCACCTGTAGTCTCAGCTACTTGGGAGGCAAGAGGATCATTGAACCCAGGAGTTTGAGGTTGCTGTGAGCTGTGGTGGTGCCACTGCACACTCCCCAGGGCAATGGAGTAAGCTCTTGTCTCAAAAATAATTTAGTTTAGTTTAAAAAATAACAAAATTGTAAAACAGATTACTGCCCATTTTATTGTCAGTTTTTATATTCAAAAGTATAACCCACATCAGCTCATCATCCACTTCAGCAGAGGCACTCAATCTGCTGTACCTGAGATAAACTCCTTGAGGACAGAGGTTATGCTTTCTAACTTCTTCCTCCTGTCCCTGCCTCATAGACCTTTAATATCATTTTGCACAAAGGCATTCAATAAGTAGTTGTGCAGTGAGTATAAATAACTAAAAGGAATATATATATATATATATGTATTTAACAAGTTGAGACTATTATGACTTCCTCAAAATAACATTTTTTCTAAAAATCAAAATCCTGGACTCGACGTTTATGGCAACATCTGCGCCAACCCTGGGCTGCTTTATGCACTAAATGGATTTTTCCTGTTTGCTTTTTCCGTCCCTTGCTCCAGTTCCTGCTTATAGCTAACGCTCTGAATATTCAGCTTCTTCAGTTAAAAGTTAAATTTCAAAGATAATGAATTTCAAAGCGGGTGTTTTATTAACTGCAGCAATGAGCAAGTGAGAGTTGCATTACATGGTGACAAAAGTTCTCCAGCTTCCGTGGGCCCTTGTGTTCCCAGATGAAGAGCCAAATGGAAATGTCCAATGAGACACGTGCGAGGCTGCACAATGGAACAGTCCTTACATTTTACATCACGCTCCATCAGGGTCACGGGAGGTGTTTTATTAGCACAGTCAACAATAATATCGAGATTTTTATTAGGAGGAAAAGATAGTGAGAGACTACTAATTATTTTTCAGCCTGAGGGGCATTTTTTCTTGAAATGACTGTTAATTTGATCATTGTCGTGCAGTTCACAGATTTACATGAACTTATTTCACTGTGACACATGGTTAAGAACCAGACTGAGATTGTTGCTTTATTAATGGTTTTCAGTAAATGTATTCAACAGTGCTAACTGTGTGGGTGTGTGGATGATATTGATAGCACTCGGAGGTTGAATCCTTTTGGAAGGAGCTCGCCTGAAGCCCTTTTCACATGATATTTTCTTTGTTCATGCAGTGAGATGTTAAGCCTACAAGAATGAAATGAAATCCCAGTGAAATAAGAATGGTGTTGTCTCAGATATTACCAAAGTGGCTTTTCCAGAAATGTTTCCTTTCTTGTTTTCCCCTCCCCCTAAAAGGGCAAGCATCAGAGATGTGAAAAAGCCAGTGATTTTTCAAAACACTTCCTTTGGCATAGGTGAGAAAAGACTGAACGGTGTTTTTGTTGTTACATCTTACAGAGTGAGCATAATCTACTAAAAACTAAAAATTCCTGCTGGTTACAGCTCCAAAGATAATTATTATGATTTTAAAAATATGCATACATTAATCCTAACTGAAAACGAAAAATTTTAGCTAGTCCACATAAGACACATTTTCAGTGGTGGAAGAAGTCTTCAAAAAGGGCAAACTGGCATATGGGGCCGGTGCCTTACTCCTTTGAGCCACAGGCACTGCCCCCCAAAAGGGCAGAATTTTAACCTGGTGAAGGACAGAAACAGTGACTCATCTTGTAACATTCTGCGTTGAATTTAACATTAACTTGTTCTAAATAATTGAATGCATTTGGAAAGAGATCCTGAATTGGACTCAGAAAAAATTGGTAGTTTTCTTGACATAGGAATTGTATTAAAAATCCATTTTTAAAATAATAAATTTTTAAGATGAGATTACTAATGTAAAACTGATTTGCAAATTATAAGGTGTACCAAAATTCTAAGTTATCATTATTGAATGAAAAGTTAATATATATGGTAGGCATAAAGACCAGTCTATAGCATTAAAAAAAATTATTCATATATGTACTTTTAAATGATCAAAACTACAGTAGATTTAGCATATATCATCTATATGACAGGGCAACATGATGAAGAGTATGGTGAGTGGATGCCAGGAAAGTCTGAATGCCTGTCATATTTACCCATGGAATGTGCATAATTCATATTTTTTAGGACATTCTAATTGTTCAAACGATGCAATACAGCTGTTCTTAACTCTTTACTAATGGGAATTGGACTTCACAAGATATGGATTAAAACTTGAATTTAATCTTGCTACAAAAGAGGGAGAAATTACAATACAGCATCCAAATGGTATTACTGCTCAAAAATAATTAAAGAGTATCAGGAGGAAATAATCCCAATTATACCATGGCCTTGATCTACAGGGGAAACTAACTTTTTTTCCACCAAATACAGTTTATATGCTTGGCTTGATGAATAAACTTTTTTTGCAATTATTTTTCTTAAGTTGGTGGTGTACTATATGAAAAAGAAAAATTTGTGTATATTATCCATAAGTAACTAGTCTTTTAAAAGCATGCTAACAAGGCCATTTTGCAACATAGAATTCTCTTCCTAAGTATTAGAAAACACAATTATAAGCAGGAATTATTTGGCCTATAGCAACCCTGACTGTCTCAGCAGGAATTGGGAAATTTTACTTATTTTTTCAATGTGCCTTCCCACCACTGACTTTCAAAGATCTTATAGCTTTGAATTGTGATAATAGTCTGTGGTCAAGACATTAATGACCTATTTATACCTGTAAGCAATGTTGGCCTCCTTAACAGAGTAAACCCCCAGTATTCTGAGTCTTTTGAGCTCCTGTCTCTGGGCCACATCTGGTCAGGGACTGTTGCTGATGAGATTCACAATATAATCTGAAGGGAATTTTGATTTGGAATATCTTGAAATCACTTCAGTTATTTCTCAGAAATCTCACCAAAAAAAAAAAAAAATGAGTAACAGATGATAAAATTTAAGGGCAATCTAAAGATCTCACTGGATATTTTGGTAGAGGAAATCTGTGTTGTGCACACTGATTGGGGGGCAAGTAGCAATAATTGAATAACAACTCTTGGGTTGTGTTAGTAAAAAAAAAAAAAAAGAACTTATCCCATTGCTAGTTGCTAGCAAAAGCATTTTTTATTCTGGACCATTTGTCACCATGAAGCTTGATTCTTGCAAAAAAGAAAAAAAAAGTTAGTGGCCGAGTCTCTGAATGACACTGTAACTTAATAGAAAAATCAAACTATCACCCAAACTTTTCACTAAGACAAAACCCATCACATCATAGTCTGTACTGCTTTCTAGATTACTTCAGTTTTCATTCAATCCATACACTCACGGTAATTTAGAAACAAGTGCAAGTGCCTTAAAAACTTACTTTTATTTACAAAGAAAAGAATTAATGTTAAGAATTTAAAAAACTAATGCTATCAAAATTGTCTACGTAGTTTTGATTCTTCATCGTTACAATCATTCGTGAGTGAGATCTACATATATCACCACTGTGATTTCATGCTTTACTTCTGAAATAATTTTCATTTTCCTATGATACTTGCAAGAATTAGAAGATTTGTTTTTCATGACATCAGGTTACAAGGTACTTATATCTTGAATATCAAGAAGAGTAACAAGAAATAATTGATAATAATAAGAGCAACAACGATTATTGACAAGTTAAAGCTGTTACTTTGTAGCATGTCCTGTGCTAAGTTATGTGCATTGCCATATTTCAAGATACAGGCAATAAAATAAAACCAGAAAGATGTTTCTTAAAATCTTGAAGCTTGACTGCATTCAGTGCCAGTGGTTAATATTTTGAAAGGCATAGTTTTTCTTGCAGACATATCCTAACTTAGGCTCCATATACTGGATTCAAACCCGTCACCTTAGGTATATGTGGCTGGCGCTTTAGCCACTTAAGCCACAGGCACCGAGCCAGGCTCCATATGCTGAAAAGGATTCTATTGAAGACTCAACCTGGCCATTAATGCAGTATTCAGCTCTGAGTGTTTTCTGCATGTGAAAAAGCAGTAGTGAGAGCCGCCCATGATTGTTACTCAAGGAGAGAAATTGACAGGCAATGAAGGCAGGAGGATGAGTTTAACTCTGCCCCAGAAGAGTGGAAGGGGCTACAGCAACAAAAGTCCCACGAAAGAACTGGAATCTTTCTGGTGAAAGCATCAGAGTCCCAAGAACTATGATTGATACACCATGTCCTGAGAGCAGGTGATTCCATTGCTTTGGCTACATTGGAAGATAGATTAAGAAGACTACGATAATACTTATACCTTTTCAGCCCTGCTAAGGGTCAGTGGTGTCCCCTCTCTCTGCCATACTTTAAGTCATATGTCTGTAAGAATACATGGACGATTCTCAGTCACATGCCTGCACGTATGTGTGGAAAGCAGCAGCGACCACTCACAGACCCATGTGTGAAGTGTTGCAGTAGCAATGCCTGTAGGAGGGGCATTGTCATAGATGTTAAAAGTGCAGGGTTTTTTTCAGATTAAATGAGGGTATAAACAATTCAGTCATGATGTTTCCATTGTTAGGTAAGGTCCCCGTTGTAGTTGTGTCCCTCACCCAGGAAGTATGACATTATACCCTTACATTGTGTCCTTTAGGTAAGAGCACATCAATCTCCCACCTCCTCCCCTCTTCACGCCTTTCTCTCCTCTCTCTCCTTCTTCCTCCCTGCAACTTGAATTGAATCAAGTTTTTCTTTTTTGTGGGCATTAGTTCATTTACTGCCTTCATATTAATGTGAGTACATTGGAACTTGTTTTTCCCTTATTGTGATACTTTATTAAAAAGAATATTCTCCAACTCTATCCAGGTTAATACAAAAGATATAATGTCTCCATCTTTTTTATGGCTGAATAATAGTTCATGTATACACATACACAGTTTATTAATCCATTCATGGGTTGATGGGCACTTGGGTTAGACAATCTACAGATTTAAGGCAATTCCTATTAAAACACTGACAGCATATTTTGAAGAACTTAAATATGCTTTTAAATGGCAAACAACTTTTAATCAGTCTGCAAAAAATAAAGGACATACTTCTTTCATTGAGTACAACGGCTCAATTTCTGAAAAGTTTCAAGACCAATTATGCTAAAACTGTACCAATAATAGCTTGGGTTTATTAGTAAAATTGATTATGCTCTAGGTGAGGTGCCATTCACATCTAAATAAGCATCTTAGCAGAATTTTTAAAATTCATATAGGACCCAGGGCTATTCCTTACAGGACATCTATCATCCCTCACCTCTATCCAGCAAAATGCTAGAAGCACCCCCAATCATTGTAACAACCAGAACACGTCTCCATAAATTTCTAATAGCACATTCTTGGGGTGACAATGAGAACTTCTGACCTTTAGGATCCAGATCTCTGGCCTATTTGAAAGGATTGACTAATGGTTTCTTCCCATTAACAGGAGTTTTCCCTTCTATAGACATATAAATTAGGGTACCATTTCACTTAGTAGCCTTACTTGCTTTTCAGCCAACTTTGTCCAAACATACAATTGCTAGCTTTTGCAATGTGAAAGCTCAGAATGTGCTAAATTCCATGACTGGTATGTTATTTTAAATGAACTCAATTATCCGGGGTTCTATTCCTGCACACATGTGCTCGCCACTCATTCCCGTGCCTCTATATGATGGATGACTTGTTACAAATAAATGGGTGGCAACGCAAAGAAGGCAACTCTTATTACACATTATTTTGCATATGTAAAACATTCCAAGAAAGTTCTATTGTCAAGTCTCTAAGCCAATGAAACTCCCGGGGTTTGGCATTAAGGTGCCCTGTGTGCCTGTGGTCTCTTTGTTTGATGTGCCATTTTGCCATCACAACCTCCTAGAGGGTCACAGGAAACTCCCAGTGTTCTACTGATAGGGTTCTCTGACCAAGAGGGCTTGTCAGTCAGTCAGTATTTTGAGTGGTGGAATCTCTTTATGTAGACAAATGTCTTTGGCTAAGTATTCCTGTCGAATTCTTTAGACGAACTCTATCCTCCAGAAATTCTGTAAGGATTCCATACAATTTTGTTTATTTAACTAACATTTATTAAGCAATGAGATAAGTTTTAAACTAGGGTAGATAGTGAAATCCGTTTCTACATGGACCAAATAATAAAATATAATTTTTAAGTTTATTATTACAATAGAAATTTTAATTTAAAGCTGATATACTCATTATCTATTATAATACTTATTCTATTCATTTTATAGTACATCAAGGTATTATAGATAAAATGATCAAAATCTGTTTTCCTTGAATTGCCAACAATGTGGTATAAAATCTTAACTCCGTCTAACTTATGCTAGCTAAAAAAAAATCCACAGGCACAAATTACAGAAAACAACTGTCTTTAAATCCTAGAGCTTCCTCCAGATCATTAGCATCTATGAATTTAATAAATGCATTCTTTAGTATTTCCCAGAAATGAAATAAAATATTTAAAAATGTAGTAGACTTTATATAGACCAGCTTCCCTCATCTGTGGAACAGTTGAAAAAATATTATATAAGTAGTTTTCTGGGCACTAATTTTTATTTTGTTAAACGTAAGAAGAATTATGTTTTATTGTACTTCATGCACCACATGCTATGCTAAATAGCATTCGTGCATTATTTAATTTATTCTCCAAAATGCTATGTGAGAATTTCTTAATCCACATTCTGTGGGTGAAGAAACAGATAAATAATGTGAAAGCTGTAACTTGAAACTGGGACTGAAAGAGAATAGGGTCTTGGCCACTAAAACCACAGTATGCAGCCTGGGCAAAATAGTAAGACCTTGTCTCTACAAAAAATAAAAATAAATAAATAAATTAGGACATGGTGGTTCAGGCCTCTAGTCCTCATCACTTGGGAGGCTGAGACAGGAGGATAGAGGAGGAGTTTGAGGCTGCAGTGAGCTGTAATCATATCACTGCACTCTAGCCTTTGTAATAGAGCAAGACCCCTTGCCAAAAACAAAACAAACAAAAGCCCCCCACAGAGCCAGTAGTCTGCAGTATGTTGGATCAGAATGTCCTCTCTGGGGACCTGCTGAGCAGCACAGTCACAAGAGGGTCTGATCCTGGGGCTTAGATTCCGGGCAAAGTTTTCCCCCAAGGCAATAGCAGCAAGAGTCAAAAGGTGAATATGGGTTCAAATCTTCTAAGAAAAATGAAAATTTTACCATCTTTAATCCATGTCTAAATGACAAGTCAAAAAGTCAAAAATGTAAGAACAGGCTAAAAATAGGAAAATAAAAGTGTGGAGAATAATAATTATGTATTAACTGGATAACTTATGGGGAGAAGTCATAGTCATAAATTCTGATATAAATTATCCAAATTCTCACAAGCAGCCTGTAAATAAGTTTTATTATCTTAATCTCATAAATGAGGATATTGAGGTTCAGGGAGGTCCACAGACTTGGCTCCAGGGAACAAATACATGAGGACAGATTAAGATTCCAAATTCAGGACAATGGACATCATGCCCAGTGCCGTTCTCTCTGCTGCCTGAAAACTGAGAGTCAGAGGCTGTTTGGAACTGAGGCAAAGGTGGGGAAGCAGCAGACAGTGGGCACAAAGTTTTCGGCGTGCTGACAAGAATCTTGGGTAGTTCCTGGGGGAATAAAACCAATCCTTTTGGCCTGCATTGGTGAGGCAGGTTGAGTTAACCATTTAGGGTATTTCAGACACATAGATTGATAAGAGGCCTGCAATAAATATGTTTTGAATAATTCATGTGCTGGGTCACAAAATTCTAGTGAGAAATCAAAATCGACATCTTGTCCTACCTCCATGATGACCAAGCACATCATACCACTGTCAGAAATAAAAAAAATACATATAGACACCTATTACATTATGAGAAAACTAAAACAAACTAAACAAGAACCCCTGTCTAGAGTTAGTCCCCCAAATCAATGAAGCCTAGTCCTTTCCCTGTAGTGACAAATTCCTACATTACCGTCGCCTGCAGATGGGTGCAGCCCCATGCAAATATGAACGTCATTTGAGAAAACAAGTCATTTTCTTCTGTTGCGAACAGAGAAACTCCAGACTTGGTAACCCAGTATTTGGCGTGTTTATTTCCACTTACATTCCTGCTCTAAACTGTGTTCAGGATGTTGTTTTTCAGATTTCCTTGTAAACAGTTTACTTTTGAATTATGCCTTGACACTAACTTAATAATACACATTCAAAGAGGGAGTGCTAATTCATAAACAAACAAAGAACATTGCAAAGTTTGTATATGCTTACTGAAAGTCCTACTACATTCATTAAAGAGGAAACTCTGAGAACTGTTTTCAGATGTATATTTCAATTAATTTAACTCAGTTGAAATATGAATTAAAATATTTTTCCTTTCCATGTATTTAGACAGCTGCAAGAAATTATGTCAAATTCAGTAATTTCTGCATTTGTTTATTCGATAAACACTCAGCATCTATTATGTGTCAGGCACTATTTTGATAACTGAAAACAGAGGAATGAATAAAACAGATAGAAATGCCGTCCCGTAGGACTCATATTCTAATAAACCGTTAATGTATTATAAATTATGTGTAATATTAAGGATAACTGATTTTATATAACACAAACATAGGTAAACAACCACGACATAAGGTTTCATTAAGAAATTATTATCCCACTGTTTTCATGTAATTTTGGAGGCTGAATACGCAACAAAGAGGGAAACGTTTAAAGTTCTCCTTTAAACGTGAAGGTTGTTAAGAGCTGACACCTATTTCAAAATGTTCGGGCTTTGAGAGAAGACTGAAAAATGGAACAGTCCAGCTGTAAATTTCGTAAACAAATTGGCTAACTGAATGTCATTAAAATGTCTTAGACATTAGAGGACCTCCATATCACTGCACCACTCATTTCCATTTTGGGGAAGAAGAGAGAAGACTAAAGTGACAATGATTGCAGCTTTCTTCATGATGAGCATCCAGAGCTTGCTTTCAGATGTGGATCCAGTTAGGAGCCAGCAGCCACTTTCAGAGGAGCGTTTGTCTCCCTTGAAAAGCAAAGCGATTCATCACTCACAGTAATAAACGCTACTAATACAGAAATAGTCTATTCCACCACTGTTTGCTGTGTGCTCACACAGGGAACGTAGATGCCCACGTGTAGATAACAAGCTTTGCTCACTAACAGTCTAGGTCGTCCAGTTCATATCACTTTCTTTGAAGTGACAAACTTGAGGGGCATCTTCAGGGTCACTGAAACACTTGCTCTGGTCTGCGGGAGATGCACACCATGGATGATTCAGCCGTTAAAAAAAGATGGAGACTTATATCTACCTGGATGAAGCTGAAACCCATTCTTCTTAGTACAGTGTCATGAGAATGGAAAAGCAAGTATCTGATGTATTCAATATTAACATGAAACCAATTGATAAACAACTACACACCCACATGAGAGAAAAACACAATTATATTCAAGTGAAAAGAGGGGGTGCAGGGAAAGGGGAGGGGTATTGGTAAGCTCTCACCTAACCTGCCCGATGTAAGGGTTTGAGTGAAGGGCTCAACTACAACCTGACTTCCCCTTAGAAATGCAAACAGTGTAACCTAGTCATTTGCACCCTCAGATTAATCTGAAAAAAAAAAGAAAAAGAAACATTTATTCTAAACATAAACTGTGTTATTGGCCTCTGTTCTTTGTTTTTGATTCTTCTCTTTTCTTCCCCTCACAGGGAATCGGAGGAGGGGACTCTGGTTTTCTGATGGGAAGCTCAATAGGGCGGTATCATCAGTCCTCAGGATGCTGCGGGGAGTCTGGGGGGCAGGTATCTTGCAGGAGTATGGGGAGGTGGGGTGGGTACCGGGGGTGCTAGAGCCTGCAGACTGTTGTGGGTTTCATCCCGGATGGCTTACTGAGCCCTTTGGGGTGCTGGGGATGAAAGTCACAGCTATTCTAAGCACCTGGCGCAGTTGCCAGCTGACAGCACTAAACACAAGGCCCATAGCCGCCTCTCCTTGTTCGCCCCTCTGAATGAAGATGGCAGAAAGCTCTGCATGAACTGTTAACCATCGTGTGAACTTTTTATGAATTAAACTAATTCATCTTTTAAAAATCCATTTATTTTTTTGCTTCTCTATGAGCATTATACAATGGAGCAGGCCCACTATATTTATCAAAGTTATTAGAGCCCCAGGTTTTTAATTACTGGTTTGAACCCCACAGCCCTTCTGGTAAAATGGGTATTGCACACTGAAGGGAAAATAAAAGAAATAACAGATGATACAGTCTACAAATAAGATGATCAGTGACTCATTCTCATTTAAGGCAACTTTTAATGCAGTGGATATTGCTGGGGAATCCATATTCCTTTTAGTTTATATTGGAAGGAGGGAAGGTGGCCTGGTGCTATCCACCAATAAAATAAATTACAACCCCAGATGACACATATTTTCAACAAAATTAAAATGAGGAAAAACAAAAATGTGCATGAGAAAATAATTAATTGTTTTGATGTGAAAGCAAAAACTTTATCCTGAACTAAAAACTTTAAGTACATTTTCTCTAAGAAAGAAATTCTATATTTCCCTGATCTTACTCTTTTTATAACTTCTATCATGTGACAGAATTAGATTTGTCAGAATTTATCGTCAATGATGATTTGAAAATGTTCTTCAGTCTAGAAAAAATTATAAATTTCTACTTTTGTAAATTAATTAACAGAAAAATGAGTTAGATTTCGCTTTCCTTTCTATAATTTTAGAGACTATATGGCACCCAAAACAAGCATGAAGTACCTACAGGCATACCACAGATCCCTGGTAAAATCGCCATACACAGGAAAAGTGGGAAATTGTAAGCAAATGTACCTTTAAATAAAGGTACATTTCAAAATATTCATTATGAAATTTTACAAAATTTTTACAAAATAGTCTGTACTTGTTGGCCACCTCTTTGTAAAATTTTGTAATGAATATTTTGTAAATAAAGGTACATGTAGATATAGTTTCCCATTTCCCAAGTTGTGGTGACTTTACCAGTGATCTTGTGGGGCACTCTGTATTATAAAATGAATCAAATTCAAGGGTGTATTCATCTATTCCTATGGACAGTTTTGTGTGATGTCCAAAATATTAGGTTTCTGGAGAGATGTGAATGACATTTGTCATTCTGACATCAGAGCATGTTCGTTTGACTGACTCCCCATGTTAAGAACCAAGTACTTTTCTTTCTGCTTTCTTTTTATTTTCTAATAATATAATAAGATAAACAGTAAATATTTTATGGTTAAATTTAAGCATAACTAGTAAAGGTCATATGAAGTTTAGTTAATAAAAGAAATACCTTTAACGTAAGAGATCTTTAGTTGTTAATTATAAGGAAGTTGTCTAAACTTAATCCATCTATAAATGATATATCTCTGTTCCAGTTATCAAAATTTTATATTTCTTATATGCATGGCTATATCAAATAAGTTTAATTAATAAAGATCTTACAATAAATAAGTATCCTTACTCCTTCCTATAATGACTATATTTCTTAATCTCTTGACCCTAATTTTGCTCTTTAAAACTCCTCAAATCTGCTGTCAGCTCCTCATTTCATATCTCTTTTCTGTATTTCTCAATATTAATAGAAATCTTTAACAGCCCTCAGCAACACATCATACATCTTAGAGTACAGCCTAAAACCTAATTGTTTCCATGCTGTCAAATAAGAGTGACCAGAAAAAAAAAATCTATGCCTAAAATTATCTCTTGTGATTATACATTCAGCTCTGATACAGTCAAAACCCTCAATTCATAAAATACCAGTACAAAGAACAAAATGCAACTTTGTAATTATTTGCATAGAAGTTACCACTTAAAATGAGCACCAATACCTGTGACATTTGGGCTGTCTAGACAAAGGTTGTTTACCCAAACTAAATCCATTAAAGGTATGTCTCACACTGTTAGCTAAATCCTACTAAAAATATTCTTATTGAGTTCAGCTTGCTCTGGTGCCTAACTCCATGGCATAAATTAAGGTTCAGAGAAAGTCTCTTAACTCTTTCAGATCATTAAAGCAGTATTCAAAAGAGCAATTCAAGTGACCATTTGATTAACCCAAAATGCAAACGTGTGTATATTAAGCTTTATTTATCATTGCAAATTTTCAACTACATTTAAAACATGAAATTTAGAATTGAAAATAAAATAATAAAAAATGGATATTTATTAAAGCAAAACAGATAAGATTGTGTGTGTGTGTGTGCATGCCCGTGGGTATATGTGCGTGTGTGAGAAAAAGAATGAGTTTGAGTAGAATAAAGAGTTTATGTGACATTTTGTCTACACAACTTTATAGATGGAATGTTAATCACAGAAAAAATAATATCATTAAGTGCTGTACCTGCAGGAAGGAATTAGCAGGACTTGCATCTGTGTCTGAAGAGTGGAGTTCAATTTGTGATTTTTTTATTTTCTTGTCTTTTCTACTTTTTAGTCTGTTCTACAGATGAATTCGCTGGCTTTTGTTTCATAGTTATTTTACCTTATATTTTAAGTCATTATTTTCTTTCTGAAAGCATAAACTACAACCCAAGAAGCCTTAAACTCTTCAACTAAAGTTAAGAAAAGACTGCTACATTTTCAACGACTTTAAGACCAGACTCAGAGGTATTAGCACTAAAATTCTCCCCACTTGGAAAGAGAAAAACGAAACAACTGGGTTTGAGGATCCGTCTAGTCTGATTGTTCTCTCGTTCTTGCTCGGTTTTCTTGATACTCAAGTCATGGGTTTTATTCAAAATATTTTTAAACTGCATTTATTCTTCCTCATCCTTCACTGCTGGGGTTGTTTCTTCACATCAAAAAGGGAACCAAAGCACCCTGTTCTTCATCTATCCAGACTAAAGCAAAAATAACAACTTCTTGAAAAATATTTGGGTAGAGTGATTGTGATCATTATTGGTTTGGTTTTTGTTAACCTTTATTTTTTGTTTGTGGAAGATTAAGTCAATCCACCTGGAGTTTAATACTGTATGTTACTATAGTTACTTTATAGCCTGTTTGGCTGTGACAAAGGGGCTTCATCTCGTCCATTTCATGCTCCTGTGTCGACCCACTCCCTCCCAGTGTTTTATTATATCTGTCTTTAAGGGGATCTGCGGGAGCCACAGCTGCTGTGCTTTTGTAACAGAAAGCAGCTTTCACTGTGTGAAGCGCTGGGCTATAAGAGGGCTCACAGGCTGATGGCATTATTGAATTTCAAAGCAAAGACAAACAACATTAAATTGTTTAAAGCTAATATTCATGTTTTCCTGCATGCCATGTCTTTTTCTAGAAATAGTATATAATCAATTTTTCCAGAAAAAAGTATATCATTGTTATCTAAAGGAATTATAAATGAGAATATGGGGAATAACTTTAAGGTAATATAATTTGAACAAACAAATACACAACAACAGATTCAGGTTAGCAAAGCTACCAACATGGTGTATCGTCTTTTAAATGGGTGATTTTAGTTTAATCGGGTAACTTGATTGCTTCATTTCTTTCCAATTTTATAGATGTTGTTTACTGAGTAATTTCTGAATATGCTTCAATAATCTCTGGGTAGAATCTGACTAGTAGTATTCACTTTAGCAGAACTTTGAGTTCTATTTTTAAACCAAGTTTTAATCTTGATAGGGAGAAAAAGTGTCAAATTCAATTATTCCCAAAGATGGAACTATGTATTTGTAAAGGCAAAATTGAATATAGTTTTAAAGTACTTAGAAATATATGTGTATATAATACACAGAATTTCTATATATATAGACGTGTGTGTGGGTACTGAGAAAATATTTTTGGTAATATTTCTGTTTTTCACTTTCTCTCATTTATTTAGCCAAAGCACTTGCCCAAGTTGAAACTTCAAAACAATTCCTCTGTTCGCTGAAAGGCAAGTTTGGTGAGATTTTTTTTTTCAATATATTAGTGCAGTTACTTCCAGTTGTGTTAATTGTTGTGTTGGAAAAAGTCGTGAATGCTCAGGGTCTTGTTAACTTGCTAAGCATCTGGTCAGCAGGGTAGTTGAGTTCCAGCAAGGCTCTTGACACCTCTGCCAAGGGTTATTGATACCTCACACACCCCAGCTGAGGCAGATTGTCTTAGATGGCCTTCACATCCACAGTGTAGCCTGTAGTTGGGGTGGGGTGGGGGGAGCAAACCTGTGATTGACAGCCCACACCTCCTGGGCCCTTCTTACTACCAGACACAACATCTGCTATGCCCTGTGGAGCAGTGAACCAACACACACCAAGAGAATTGTTTCTGGGATTGTCAGGGTGGATTTTGTTTAACCCTTTGTAGTTACTCTCTGGAGAAAAGTGCGA
Organism: Galagoides demidoff; assembly: GCA_963574575.1. Lineage (NCBI taxonomy): Eukaryota > Metazoa > Chordata > Mammalia > Primates > Galagidae > Galagoides > Galagoides demidoff. The sequence continues at coordinate 29,448 of CAUYQV010129831.1, forward strand.
GATGGCTTTTCATGAAGGGTGAGGGTGGGGGTAAATGTAGATTTGGGCAGGATGGAGATAGAATGCCTTACTTGAAAAGGAATTTTACTTAATAAAATATTATAGAAAGTGACACAAAAGGCATCTAGTTTAAGTGCCTATAAATAAAATTGTTGTGTTTTTCACTTTAAGATGAAAGTTTCTTTCATTTTTTAGCCATCATTATATCAGAATCAGGAAAACTGAATTTATCCAAAGTAAGGAATGAGTTGCAAATGGTTTTATTTGTTCACACAGTAGCTTCGGCCACCTAAGATTTTTGTTACATCTAAGGTTAGAGAAATTATTATCCAAAATTCAAAAGAAATGAGAAGCCATTATATTTGTTGCGTAGATTTTCAGAAAAGCCACAATTTTTTTTTTTTTTTTGCCAAAGATTTTATAAGGCAAAAGTAATGTTCATCTGTGACTTCTGAGGTTATAATACTGAAATACAGGAGACTATATATCAATTAAGGACATTTTATTTTTGTTATTGCTAACTTAACTTCCCTGCTGATAGAATACAAAAACCTGTATTTGATAATAAACATGATTCATTAAAAATGAATCAAGAAGGTTTTATAGGCTTCCAGCAATGTCTAGGAACACTTAAGGGTTCCCAAAAGCAATTTCCAGGTTAAAATCATTTTGACATTTTTTGAACAGCTCTTTCTTGTGTCTGGATATTTTAAGATATCTTCTGAAGCATTTTTCCAGATACAGAACATATTAGTAACAAAGGTAAAGAATGGTGATAATGTCGAGGTAAAGCACCTAATTTCTTTACACATGTGCTCTTGGCTACTGATGTGAATAAAATTTATGACACAGAGTCTGTATTGAAAAGATACAGCAATGGATTTATGAGAAACTGAACACATTTCTTGTTCACTTGGGCCAGTATTTATTTGTGAGACTAACTCTCCATCATAATACCATACATCAACACTAATTCTTAATAGCCATGCTATCTCTGTTTACAATACTTTCAGGACAAGCTATGCTACAGACAAGCTAGTAGCATTTTTATTATGTCTTTATTATAGCACTGTAATTAGCAATATTATTATTGTTATACATGCTTTTCATCACTCATCAGCATTATGTTACTCCCACATAAGTCACTCAATACTTGAGAGACCAAGAAATTATCACCTGAGTTATATCATGTTAACCTATTGTTGTCACTCAGAGTGGATTGATGGATGAATTTAAGATCCAGTTGTTTTCAACAAACTTTCTTATGCTAAAACTTTAGCCAAAAACCAGATTATCTTCTAACAATCAAAGCTAAAAAATACTAATGTATGATTTAAGAAACATTTTTCCTTTTTGCTGTTATTTTGAACTTTCCATGGAACACTCGTGTGTGTGTGTGTGTGTGTGTGTGTTACCGCTTCATTCAGCTTCATTAATCTCTTGATCTATGTTCCAAGGCCACAGAGTTCTCATCAGTAGAAATTTACTTCATGTCCTGTAAAATTTTATTTCACACATCCATGTGTGAGGGGAAAATACCTCAAGTTTTATCATTTTTCTTGACTATATGTACATTCAAAGGAAAAGAAATTTTATATGTAATAATTAATTTCTTTGATATAAGCATATAAACTCTGAGAATAGGAGAACTTAGCCCATTCACAATCACTGTGATCACTGGTGACTGATGTCTGTCGGCTCGCTTTGTGTTTTAATTTGCCATGAATTTTCTATGTTTTTCTATCTTCTAGAGAATTAAATGAGTTTCACTTGGTCCTTGTTTTGATATCCTCACATTTTATGTCCAGTCTTTCCATTGTTATGCTGAAATTTCAAGATATGCATTTAAATATATTTTTCTCTAAAGGTCAAGATTTTATCAGCAACTTCATCTGTCTTCAACTCTCTCTCTCTTGCCAAAGTTCCAGCCTTTTGTAACTATCATCTGTAATTTTACTTCCAGAATATTATTTAAAACATTTTAGCTGAGCACAGTGGCTCACACCTGTAATCCTAGCACTCTGGGAGGCCACGGCAGGAGAGTTGCTTGAGCCCCAGAATTTGAAGTTGCTGTGAGCTGTGACCTCACAGAGACAGAGTCTTACTCTGCAGCCCTGAGCAGAGTGCTCTGGTGTCATAGCTCACAGCAACCTCAATCATGCTCAAGCAATCCTCTTGCCTCAGCCTCCTGAGTAGCTGGGACTACAGGTGCCAGCCACAACGCCTGTAGTAACTAGTTTATCTATTTTTTTAATAGTGATCAGGTCTGGCTGTTACTCAGCCTGATCTCAAACTTCTGAGCTCAAGCAATGCACCTGCCGTGGCCTCCCAGAAAGCCAGAATTGCGAGTGTAAGCCCCTGCGCTTGGCTAATAAAAAATATTTTAAGTTTTTTCCTTTGCTTTGCTTCCCATGCCCCCTTTTCTTCCTGCTCTATATACTCTTTCTTCTCTCCCTTCTTTTTCTTCTAATACATACTGAGTCCCAACACTCTTTTTCCTTGAATTTGTTGATCACTTCTTCCAGTTCTTTTCTGAATTCACTGTTATTTGTTGTTGTTGTTGTTGTTTATTTGTTTCCTTTCTGACAGATCTGCCCTCAAATATGGGTTTTGAAAAATTCTTTGAGAAGTTTTTCACTGTACTCATCTTACTTTTATAAAGAGATTTCTTTATAAAAGAGGAAGACCTTTGCTGTGGTCTATTAAGTCATCTTTCAAAATTACTAATAGATAAGTATCTTCCCTCACTCTGCCTAACAATGCCATTTTTAAAAGATATTTTACTGTATTTTGTAACAACTCTCTAGCTGTTCATTTAGCTCAGTGATTTGTCATTTTTAAACACTACATAATTATGAAACTATTTTTATATAAAATTATATTTTTCATTTTAAACACTTCTAACCTTTATTTATAATGTTCTGTTCTTATTTCATGAACATTATTTTCTTCTTTATATTTCTACATGTATAAAATATACACATTGCAAAGACACTATCTGACTTCTGTATTCAATCTCCTTTGGAATTTTTTTTTCTTTTTTAGAGTGTGTTTTCTCTTTGGTGGTCAATTAACCTCTGAGCTTTGTTTATTTTTGTAGTATTTATCTATTTGTGATTTTTCCTACTGTAATTGTATAGGAATCATTTCTGGGTCCTGTAGATAATTATCACAAACTAATGTTGTAAAACAACATGACCGTCTTGTTTGTTATACATAGCTCAGAAGCATGAATGGGTCTCAATGGGGCAAAGTCAAGGTATTATCAGGTCCGCCTTGCTTGTGAAACTTTACAAGAGACTTTGTGACCTTGCCTGATCTAGCTTTTAAAGGCCACCCATGTCCTTGGTTCACAGCCCTCTTTCTCCATCTTCACACAGGGACAGCCTGGTCTGAGTTCTTGTCTGCCTGCCACAGCCGTTTCTCTCTCCTCTGCCTTCCCCTTCCACCCTGTGGTTACATTGCGTCCACCTCAATAATGCAGGATAATCTCCCTATTTTAGGGTCAGCTGATAGGCAACCTTAACTCTACCTTTATTCTCTCTGCCATGTAATTTAACATATTTTCAGGTTCCAGGAGTTTGAATGTGAACACCTTTGAGGGATGGAGCGGAATGTCCGTATTTTCTTACAAGAGGACTGGACAGCATATTCAAGTAGGGCAAGCAGCCTGTCAGAGTGTCCTTAGCTAATGATATTGACCCCAGGTAACGCTATACATATATTCTCATCTGCCTGCATGAGAAATCTTTAGGCATTAGATCAATACAAAGTTTCAGTTTTTGTATTTTGTTTTAAACTGTAGATCTATATTTATTTATTTTAATTTTTCATGTTCTGGGTTTGGGGTGGAAGTCACCAATTTAATAGGTGTTCAAATGCAATAATTAGAAGAATAAAAATGAGAATTTATGTCTATACACCAATAAATTAGAAGAAACCAGACACACAGTTTATACAGAAAACACTGGGAAAAGAAAACAAGGAAGAATGAGAAGAAAATATATGTAAGAAAGAACACAGTTTCAAGATGGATATCATCAGTTATGGCAATATAACTCAAGAGCTGAATTATTGATAGATTGAGATTTTTAAACTGAGTCAAAAACGAAAACAAAATCATTTCTATTTATGAGGCAATGAGGGAATCACCTAAAATAATAAATACTAGCACCTAGGTTATGATAAAAAGATTTAAAATGTTGCAAAAATACAAAAAGAAAAGCAGAAATCACAATATCAACATGAAATAAATATTAAATTAAGAATGAAAATGCTGAAAGTAAAAAGATTATGTTTTTATAAACATAAGTAATTCTATATGAGTAATTTCTACTTTGCAAAATTTGAGTTTTATTTGTGGACTAATCTTTGTGGTTTTCTTTGTTTGTTTGAGACAATCAAAAAAAGTCTTGTTTTGTCTGTTTGTCTAGAGAGCAGTGTCATTATTATAGCTCATAGCAACCTCAAACTCCTGGCTCAAGCTATCTTCCTGCCTCAGGCTCCTGAATAGCTGGAATCACACGCACATCCCATAATGCCCAGCTAATTTTTCTATTTATAGTAGAAACAGGATCTTTCTCTTGCTCAGATTGCTCTCAAACTTCTAAGCTCAAGCAATCCTTCCACCTTGGCCTCCCACAGTGCTAGGATTATATAGGTATGAGCCAGCATGCCTCACTTAAACATAGTTGTTAAAATTCTGCTTTTTCTTTAAGAAAATATATTATATCTGCAGATTGAAATTATCTTGTATTATATTGAATTAGAATCAAGGGATTAGGTAAAAGAAGAAAAAAAATTAAAAGAACTAAATAATATAAAGATTGATATCAATGTAATGCAATGTGATTTACAAAATAATGTGTATCTCATAGAAACAATGAATTTCCAGCTGGGCGCCCGGAGCACAGTGGTTACAACACTAGCCACATAACACTGAAGGTGGCAGGTTCGAACACCACCTGGGCCAGCTAAACAACTGCAACAAAAAAAAAGCGGGTGTTATAGGAGGCATCTATAGTCCTAGCTACTTGGGAGGCTGAGGCAAGAGAATCAATAAAGCCCAAGAGTTTGAGGTGGCTGTGAGCTGTGACGCCATGGCACTCTGCCAAGGGTGACATAGTGAGACTCTGTCTCAAAAAAAAAAAAAAAGAAAGAAAGAAAGAAAGAAGCAATGGAATTCTAACCATATTGATTGAGAACATATATAGAATCTCAAGTTCTTCAGAGTATTGATCACAGTCTCTGACTCAAGAAGCACATACAAGATTTTTTAAAAAACTACTCATATATTGAAAAATTTATCTATTATGAAACTCCTAGAAAAGGTAATAAGGAAGGATTCGATTACAACTCAGCCTTAACTTGACAAATGCCAATAAGGTAACCGAATTGTATGTACCTCATATTAATCCAGAAAAAAATGAATATGCGGGTCTTCAAAAGGGGGAGAAATAGGACAGTAGTCATCCAAACTTACGGAATATTGCCAAACATGACTTAAGTGAAAATCTGTAACTTTGAATACAGTATCAAATAAAAACATGAAAATTAATAATTTAAACTTTGAGCATTCGAAAGTAAATGAGGCAGCACCTGTGGCTCAGTGAGTAGGGTGCTGGCAATGGGTTCAAACTTGGCCCTGGTCAAACTGCAACCAAAAAATAACCGGGCATTGTGGTGGGCGCCTGTAGTCCCAGCTACTCGGGAGGCTGAGGCAAAAGAATCACTTAAGCCCAGGAGTTGGAGGTTGCTGTAAGCTGTGTAACCCCATGGCATTCTACCAAGGGCAACAAAGTGAGACTCTGTCTCTACCAAAAAAAAAAAAAAAAAATGAAAGTAAATGAAAAAATAAATAAATGAATAAGTAACTAAATAAATGTAGTAAAGGACACCAAGAATTAGAAAACCCCCAAAAGTATAAAGTTGCCAAATTCAAAAGCTTGCTTTAAGTAGAGGAAATGGAAGAGAAAAAAAATTATATTCTAAACCCCCAAATTTAGGCCGGGTGTACTCCCAGCATTCCTGGAGACTGAGGAGGGAGGATCCTTTGGGCTCAGGAGTTCAAGAGCAACTTGAGCAAGAGTTACACCCCCGTCTCTACTAAAAATTTTCTATTCTAGCCAGGCATTGTGGCAGGCACCTGTGGTCTCAACTACTTGGGAGGCTGAGGCAGGAGGATCATTTGAGCCCCGAAGTTTGAGGTTGCTGAGAGCTAGGCTCTCTAGCCTGAGGCAAGAATGAGTCTTGTCCCCCTACCCCCACCAAAAAAAAAAAAAAACTAATCTGGTGTAAGAAAAAGGTCTATGTGTATGCAGGGTATACCTAAAGTTCATGTGCAATTTACTATGTTAAATTATTTTATATTGCACACAAACTTTATGTCTACCCTGTACATATTTTCTGATTAATTTGAAAACTTGCAATGGATGAATTTTTGCGAAGTATAAACAATGACATCTAATTGATATTTAGACAAAACCAGAAGTTCTGAAGAGAAATGAAAAGTTTTCAAATAATTATTTCTAAAATAATGTACCAAGCTCTTTCAATGTTTTCATGCATAGGAATCACCATATTTTATTGTTAACATTGTAATGAAGTATGGAAGGAAGTTGCCATAATGTCACCAATAGTTCAGGGAAGATACATAATAATTTACCTACGTATTTTATAAAAATAATTAAAAAGCATGATAACTATGATCAATAATCACAAAATCTATATATTAAAAATGATACATCATTTCCTAAGTTAACTTTCAAATGTAGTTTTTCAAAAATGTTACCAACTAATACAATGTATAATCTTGGTATATGTTGAAAAGTTATTTGACATAATTTAATACCCATTTAATATATTCATTATTAACTCAATAAAAAATATAGTAAACAAGAAATAGGAGGATGTATACTCCCTTCACATAATAAAAATTAGTAATATAAATATTTGTCAGATCTTTATATCAACTTTAATTGACAAGACTACCTTATATTTAATGGGGAATTATGAAGGTCATTTCATGGAAAAGAGAATCCTTGTACATTGTTGGTGGGAAGGTAGATTGGTGCAGTCATTATGGAAAAGGGTATAGAGTTTTCTAAAGAAATAACAATAGAACTACCAATATGACCAAATAACAATAGAACTATCAATATGACCAAGCAATCTTTCTGGGTATGTACCCAAGGAAATGAAATCACCATTTGTTACAAATATCTGCACTCACATGTTCATTGCAGCATTATCTACAAGTGCCAAGACATTAAAACAACCTAAATGCACATCAATGGATGAATGAATACAGAAGCATGATACGTGTGTGTGTGTGTGTGTGTATCAACAAATGAATATTATTCAACCTCAATAAAGAAGGAGAGTCTGCCATTTGCCACAACATAGATGAATTTGTAGGACATTGTACTTGGTGAAATAAATCAGACATAGAAAGAAATATAGTGAATAATCTAATTCATATGTGGAGTCTAAAAATAAAAAATATACAGAGATAGAAAATAAAATAGTGATTAACAGGGAAGAAGGTGGGGAAGAAGGCGGCAGTGGGGAGACACAGGCCAGAGAATACAGAGTAGTAAATATATAGGATGAACAAATCTAGAGATCTCAAGTGCTCTGTGAGGACTAAGGTAATAAAACCGCATGTGAAATTTCTGCTAAATGAGTAAATTTTAGCTGTTCTTGCAACAAAACCAAAATTGATAACGATATAAGATGATGGATATGTTAATTTTCTTCACTGTAGGAACCATATACATACATAGGTTACTGGAGTGTAAGTGTATGTATATACATATGTAACTCTATGGATGCTAAAACATCATGTTGTATACTAGAACTAAGCACAGTAAAATTTATCTTTTTTAAAAAAACATTATAGGCTCAGTGCTCGTAGCTCAGTGAGTGGGACACTGGCCACATACACTGAGGCTGGTGGGTTTCAAGCCTGCCCAGGCCTGCTAAACAACTATGACAACTGCAACCAAAAAATATCTGGGCATTGTGGTGGGCACCTGTAGTCCCAGCTACTTGGGAGGCTGAGGCAAGAGAATCACTTAAGCCCAAGAGTTTGAGGTTGCTGTGAGCCGTGATGCCACAGCACTCGACCAAGGACAACATAGTGAAACTCTGTACTAAGTAAATAAATAATAAAAAACCATCATAAGTCAGAAGAGATAGGGATTCCAAAAGTTACCGCTATTTTTTAGTATCATGCTCCATTTTGCGGTGCATAAAAGAAGACAAAAACATAGATGCAGGAACGTAGATAAATGAGGATGTTATAGAAGAGGGGAGACAGGAAGAAGCGGGAAAGGGTCGGTACTATTTCTATGATTTTGCAAAGCCAAAAATATTAACTAATAAGTGCCTCAGAGACAATAACCTGAAAAGGTCATCCAATGTCTTTTCTACATCAAAGTTGAAAATTTATGGGGAGACAAATGTCATATTCTAAACAGCAACTGAAACTATGCCTGGACATTAACTTAAATGGAAATGTGCAGCAGAGAGGAAAGTTACAACTGTTCACAAATACATTGACAAATAGTTATAAAAATGGGCCTGCTTTCCAGATAGATTCTCATAATGGAAGACTAAATACGTAATTTTTTCTGAAATTAGTTGATACATGCTGCAAATCTAGTTATTCTACAAAAAAATTTTTAAGATGTAATTGTTACTCTGAAAAACATCTAGAAAGGAAAGTCAAATATAAGATTTTATAACTTATAAAATCTTCAAAATATATGTTAGTTACTTGCCATGCTCCAAGTACTATTCAAATATATTAGTGATAAAAGACCCCTAACTCTGTTTTATAGATCTCTATATTCTAATTAATAGAAACAAGTAAATTAAATGATTTATTAGATGATAAAAATAGAAGATGTAGGTGAGTCTCAATATTAAATAGCATGACTAGAATGGAAGACGGCATTTTAGGTCCATGTCTGGATTTACTATGCACTGGATAGTCCATTTATGTAACAATTTCCCTATTTAAATAACATAGGTAAACAATACATATTTGCTGAATATAAGTAGGGTGAGATTTTACAGGACCTGGCACAGAGAATCTCCTGGAGACCTGTGGAGCCCAGCAATTTCACAGTATCACGAAGCATAAGCTTTCTTACTAGTTAACGTAAAAAGATCTCTACAAAGTTCTGAGTCACTCAATTGAAAACCCAGGGAAGCCGCTCCTTAGAAAGACTACGGTAGTCCTAAAGTTCACCTATGGGACCTGACCTAACAATACAAGACTCTAAAGAATCAAGCTTTCAGGTATGAGAATTGCTTGAGGCTGGGAGATTAAGAACAGCCTTAGCAAAAGCGAACTTTTTTTAAAAGTAAAAAAAATTAGCCAGTGTGGTGGTATGTACCTGCAGTCCTAGCTACTCAGGAGGTGGAGGCAAGAGGGTCACTTGAGCCTGAGAGGTTGAGGTTGTAGTGAAGTATGATGACACTATTGCAGGCTAGCTCATGTGACAAAGCAAGACTCTGACAGTCTGTCTCAAAAATAAACAAACAAAAAAGCCGATCCTGAGTAAACTAAGTGACTGCCAGAATAAAATGTAGCACTCATTAAGAATACAAAATGCACACTTTCAGCTATATAGAATCCACAATGTTCAGCAAAGAATAAATCATGCAAAGAAGCAAGAAAATATGTCCTCTGGTCAGGAGCAAGGCAGTTAATAGAAACGGCAATAACATCACCCAGACATTGAACTGAGGAAAAACAGGTTAACAACGTGTTAAGATGAGTGTTGCACAGTGACACTGAGGCTTTAAGTCAAAGTCTTAAAAAAAAAAAAAAGTGGTCACAATGAATGAACAGATGGAGAATTTTGTCAAAGAAGTGGAAGCTATAATAAGCAATTGAACTGAAGTTCTTGATATTAAATTTGAGTCCACTGAAAGGACTTAGTAATTTTAAGGCGACAGAGGAATTAGTTAGTGATGTTAAAAGAGATCAACAGAAATTCTCCAACCTGAGGAAAAAGCAGGGCAAAACAACTGAAAAAAACATGTTTTAATGACCTGGGACAATATCAAGCAATCTAATATGTATGTAATTAGAGTCCTAGATAAAAGAGGCATATTACACAGAGGAGACTAGTATACAAAGTTTTTATCAGAAAATTTATAGGGAAAAAAATAATGAAGTATCTTTCAAGAACATAATTATCAATCCAAAATTCTAAATGCGTGAAAAGATTTTTCAGAAGCAAAGGCAAAATAAGGATATTTTTAGTTAAGCAAAACTAAGAAAATTCAATACCAGTAAATATGCTGTTTAAAAAACAACTAAAAGAAGTTCTGCTTGGCAGAGGAAAATTAACCCAGGTTGGAAATTATACAATAAAAAATGAAGATAACAACAAAAAAATAGTAAAAAACCCACAAATGTCAAAAATTATATTTTTCTCAACTTTTAAAAATATAATTTTCTTTGAAAAGCAAAATTCTGTTTAACAGGAAACAGAATAGTGTGTTATGGACTTAATGTCAATGAAAGAAATATGTATAAGAACAATAACACAAAGAAAACAGAGAAAATGAAACTCTTTTGTGCAGAAGTTCACATATTTTATGTAAAGTGGTACATTGTTAATCTTAAGTATATTTTGACTTATACATACTGTAATGTCAAAGAGTAATAACTTGAAAAACAAATGCTAAGTGTTGCACTTGTAAAATTAATAGAAGAAATGAAATAAGTATTATAAAAATAAAACAATGAACTAGATACATAACAGTATCCCATTACTAAAATAATAGGGATAAATTAAATAATACTTAATTGATTGGCAGAAATATAAGATTGTATAAAAACCATGACACAACTGTATGTTATTGTTATTTAAAAATGTGAATTTAAAAATATAAGGTAAAGATAGCCTGAAAGCAAAAGAATAAAACAAGGTATACCACACAAATTATAAACATGAGAAGCTAAAATATTAGAGAATACTACTTCCTTTAATACTAATTTTTTTTTTCCTGGTTTCCACAGCTGTTTCTCAGCCTTATTTATTTATTTATTTATTTATTTATTTATTTATTTATTTTTATTGAATGGTAACTATGTACATTAATACACTTCTGGGGTACAGTGTGGGGTTTTCACAGGCAATCCGAAATACTTCCATCAAACTGATCAACACAGCCTTCATGTCATTTTCTCAGTTATAGTTTTAAAACATTCT
>CAUYQV010129837.1:0-20355 GCA_963574575.1 Galagoides demidoff
GCCCTAGCCGATTGAGCCACAGGCGCTGAGCCGCAAATTCCTTGAAATCTCACTTATCTTATACACTTATGTTTGATTGTACAGTGAACCCTCAAGCAATATTTGAGAAATTTAAATTTAAAAAGCAGCCCAGCTTTGTGAATTTAGTTTATTCATTTGTTTACTTCTTACTCACCAGGTGCTGTGCTAGCAACTATATGGCCCTGCACATATTCTGATAAACAGTGTCTAATAAAATCTAATAATGCTATGTCAAGGGAATGATGAGAGGTGAGGGCTAATTTATTGTTTAACTTAAAAGTGTAAAATCAAACCTAAAAAACTTTATAACAAACCTCAGCACCACTACTCTCCATAACTGAGTCTCTTCCCCCACGTCATTTATTTCGCTTATATTTGACCACCATCTGCATGATCCATTTCTTGGGCATAAATAAACGTAAAATGATTCCTCTATCAATCCTGTCTAGTTTTACTTCTCACAAAAAGCATATAATCCAAAGTGTCTTGCAAGAATTAAGGTGCCATTTTGTGACTTGGAAGTAGACATCAGGGTCATCAGACTATCCCTGTATTTAAAAACTTTATTGCTGTATGGTGGCACGAATTGGAAATTGCATAGACAAGTAATGATAGATGATAGATAGGTATACAGATGATAGATAGATAGATAGATAGATAGATAGATAGATAGATAGATAGATGATAGATAGACTCCTTCTGGGTCCCAGCTTCCAAAGAGGAAGGTCCTATTTGTAAGAAGATAGACCATCTTGCGTTCTTCAGGGCTATAACCCCAGCAGCCTAGAAAGAGAAAAAGAACATTTTTGGACATGCCAATAAATGAATGATAAATTATTAAAGCGTGATTGGAAATATTGCCATTTTTCATAGCTGTCACTTTAAGTATAAAAGCATCAGCACATTAAACTAGTTACTGCTTTTTCATAATTGAGACTTTAGCTTCTAGCTGTGCCCTGCAGCTTTTCATTAATCACTAGGACTGAAGTTCAAGCTCAGTGACAGCTTAGAAGGCATTAAATGGGCAAAGTATTTTCCAGGTACAGTCAGGAAAGGCCTTTTAGTCCCATAATCCATAGCTAATTGTTTTTCAAAGTCTCTAAACACAATCTATTCCTGGCGTTTCCTAGTGACAGAATTAGCTGCAAACTGGTTTTCTTTTTATCTCCCCGTGCTTTCTCTTGCTAAAATCTATTGAGAGCCTATTGTTAGCTGCATAAAACAGGTGCAAAATGACTGTGATATGTAAAACTGTAACCGATACTTAACCAAGGAAACATTTATTAGATTGCCTCTGAAACAATACTTCCTGAATACTTATTCTAATCATACCATTTAATTTGTCATAAAAGAAACAAGATGGCATGAAACTTTGCACACAGGCAAGTTCGCTTTTCTGATGGAAAAAGGACCCTATTGGATTGTTTTAACGAGGGCAACTGAATCTTCACCTAACATGGAATAAGAATGCAGCGTCCCACATTTACACTTGAACTCTGAGATTCCCAGCCTAAGCCCCTCTGTTGCTTTGGTTCATCATTTTTTCTCCTTTTCTGCACAGTATTCTACATCAGCTTTTAATGGATGTGCCAAAACATTCTTTCTTTTGTATAACAAATTATCCAGAGCATTGAGGTTCATTAATTATGTCATCTAATTGGATTGAGGCAGGTGCAAACTACCTCAGATGAAGTGGTCACTGGCAGGAAGGCCTAAGTGCAAGTTTTTCTATTAGAAACCAGCATGTCTCCAGACTCCTGGAATTACTTTGTACTTATTGATTAATGGCCATAATTTATTACAGTGCAGAAGATCTTGCATTGAGTTAAATGTGTGATTAATCAATTTTCCATCAAATTATGAACAGCAGACCAGTTGCCAGAAAGAAAATACCAAGTGCATTTTCCCATGGTGTAAATATATCAGGACTTCAGCTAATAACTGTCTATCACTTGCTTAATATTCCCTGTCACCCTGACAAATGTCATCTCCACAAATGGGCCACAGGTAGTAATGATGGAAAGACCACCAAACATGTTTTATAGCTGCCCTTCTTATATAATGAAATACTCTCTGAGTCCATCTCAAAACAATTTATTAATGCAAAATTCATTTCTGCCTTCAGCTTGAAATACATCATTGTTAAGTCAACAATCTCATATTAAACTGAGGAGGGATATTGAGGAAAGAAAACCTTAGGCGAAAGAGAGATGAATTTTGGACTTCTGTGCTCAGCGGCTCATTTTTATATTCCGTCAAAAATTCAGACGCGTGACTAATTGTAGTCAATTCTAATCTGCTTTTAGAGCACAGCTTATGTGTGGCTTGGGAACACTAAAGGGACCTGCTGATTAAAGAGAAGAAGGCCTTTTTTTCCAAAGGTTAATTTGTTGGATTAAATAACAGGTATTATGAGGGTTCACAAATTCGCCTACAAGCCAAGGTACTTCATCTTATAACTAAACTAGGCGGATGCTACCTCCTAAAAATTATTTTTAAAAAAAACAAGGGAAAGCGGTGAGGTAACATGGTGAGGTAGCAATTCCAACTGAAGTTGCATTAAAACCTATGTATAGAAATGGAAATTGATTGGGATAGACGAAGATTTAACTGGAAGGAATAAATGTGAATGTAACAGTCATTGAGCCATCTCAGACCGGAGGTCGCTAAGCAATTCATATAACAACTTTAAAGGAAGTTGAGCCACGCTTGGGAAACGTAAGAAAAGTCTTAGAATGTAGAGTTGAAGGATCTTAAAGATCGCCATTCTTCCTTGTCGGAGAGAGGGAGTAATGACCCAGGTGTCAGGCTCGCTGTCGGGATCTCAGTCAGGGGCAGCAAGCTCTCTCTCTGCTTCTCCAGACCCCCACTCCATGAAGCAGAGCTTTCAACGTCACGGCAGTCACTCTTTCTGTACTAGGACATAGAGGCTCACTCCGTGACATACCTATGGCTATGCTGCATCCTGATATCTTAGGCCACCTATCTTGAAGCAGAAAAAATAAAATGGATTCTACTCTAGTTTACCTGACATTAGGATTCTTTTTTTCTTAAGCCTACCCCTTAATACAGAGCAATTTTGCATTATCTCCAAAATGCTCAGTTCCAGTATAGTAGGACAGCTGGTATAAACCTTTGCAAACTACTTTTCCCATTGTCAGTCTCTTGGGCTGCGTAGATTATCAATTTCCAAAACATTTTCTTCCCAAAATGTATTTACAACCTCTTATCAGCCTTAGAGTCCTTGTCTTTCTAGACGATGCATGCAAATGGAATATTCACCAATAGATGTTATCTAAGAGCTACATTCACTGCTCTGCCCATTCATATATTTTCCATGTAACTTGGAAAATATAAGCATGGAAACAGTTATCCAGCCCCTTTTTTATTATTGCCACGTACAAGTCTCATTTCAATCGTTCTTTATTTCCAATTTCCTCCTCCCATGTTATATGGAACTTTTAAATGGTTGTGTTAGATATTTTATGCTAGGTACTAACATTCTGTAATTTCTCAAGCTTAAGTCTTAATCATTTTAAACCTATTAAATCTCTCCAACTAGAAGGAATCAAACTTCTTTTCCTTGAAGAAGGGGCATTTAGGGCTTTCCACATGCCTAACAAAAACACGTATTGCAGAGATATTTTCTTAGTGTTGTAGAATTCTCAAATTGAATCTCACTCTCATCTATGCCTTAATATTCTTCTTCTGTCATGCCGTATCTTAAGGCAGAGCTCAAACTTGCAACTTAGAGGGTGTTTCTGCTACAGGGAGGGGAGGTAGCACAAAAGAACACATGACTATAGTGGCAAAATCGGAATCTTTGGGTACTGCTGGTATGGTTGTAAAATTGTCCAACCACTCTGGGAAACCACGTGGCATTTCCTCAAAAAAATAAATAAACATAGAATTACGATATGATCCAAAATTTGCACATCTGGGCATGTTGAACAGAAAGTAGGAACTCCACTATATATTTGCCCACCAATATATGTTCTTAGCGTTATACACAGTAACCAAAAATGAAAACAATCCAATATACATCTCCTGATGGATGAATTTTTATAAATGTGGTATACATGTTGCCAAAAATATATACACACATTTCACAAGAAAAAACTATGTATTGGCAACACCCATAGCTCAGTGGCTAAGGCACAGGCCACATACCCTGGGGCTGGTGCCTTTGAACCTGCCTGGACCTGCTAAACAACAATGACAACTACAAAAAAAAACAAAAAAAAAAGATTGCCAGTCATTGTGGTGGGTACCTGTAGTCCCAGCTACTTGGGAGACTGACGCAAGAGAATCACTTAAACCCAAGAGTTTGAGGTTGCTGGTGAGCTGTAACGCCATGGCACTCTATCCAGGGAGATAGCTTGAGACTCTGTCTCAAAAAAAAAGCTATCTATTCATGCCTGTCACATGGTGACACTAGCATTTGTTTGATCAACTCCATCATTTGAGTAAACATTATACTATACATTGCTACCTGTCTCTGTTATTATAGTCATGTATTCTTTCTATTTTTTTATTATGGAAAAATTTACTTAACATAAAATGTACTGTTTTAGCCATTATGTGGTATAGAGTTTGTAGTGTAGAGTTTAGCCATTATGTAGTGTAGAGTTGAAGATAGTTCAACTTGAAAAGGTAATACATAGAAAACAGCCCTTAAATGTGTGTAGACTACAAACAGTGGAGCATTATTCAGCCATAACAAAGAAAGGGAAATCTTACAGGGCTCCAACATGAGTAAATCATCATAAGTGAAATAAGCCAGTGACCAAAAGAAAACTGTGGCATGATTCCACTCATGTGAGGTGGCTAGAGTAGTTAAATCCATAGAGAAAGTACAATAGTGAATTTTGATAACTGATTCTTGCTGGAGTTGATGATATCTCGTTGTAGTTTTGATTTGCATTTCCCTGATTATTAAAGACACTGAGCATTTTTTCATATGTTTGTAGGCCATTAGTACATCTTCATTCGAAAGTTTCTGATCACGTCTTTTGCCCACTTTTTAATGGGGTTTTTGATTTTTTTTTCTTGCTGATTTGTTCGAGTTCTGCAGCGTAATTCACAATTGCAAAGATGTGGAAAGTACCCACTGACATATAAATGGATTAGTAAAATGCAGTGTATGTACACCTTGGAGTACTGCTCAGCTATAAACAAATGGTAAACAGTTATCTTTTGCAACAACCTGATTGAAGCTGGAGACCATTCTTCTAAGTGAAGTATCACAACAATGGAAAAACAAACACCACAGGTTACTCAAAACTAAATTCAGACTAATTGATCAACATGTATGTGAACATATGGAAGTAAAATGCAACAAAAGTCAAGCAGGTGGAAGTGGGGAGAGGAGATGGGTAAAGTCACACCTAACAGACACATGCACACCGAGTGGGTGAAGGGCACGCTTACACTCAGTCTGCTCAAAAGCAAATTACGTAACCAATATGTGCATACCGCTGCAATATATACCTCTGAAATTAAAGAAAAAAAATATAGTAGTGGTTACTGGAAGTTAGAGAGAGGGAAAATGAGAAGTTATTATCTAATGCATATAGAGTTTCAATTTTGCAACTTGAAAAAAATTTTGGATATGAAGAGTGGTAATGGTAGCACAACATTGTGAATGTACATAATGCCATTGAAGTCCACACTACATAATGGCTAAAATAGTACATTTTATGTTGAGTAAATTTTTCCATAATAAAAAAATAGAAAGAATACATGACTATAACAACAGAGACAGGTAGGAATAAGGTGAATAGTTCAGAAATGGCCTTGCTTGTTTGGATTTGAAATCTCCCTTGATACGTTATGATACATAACTTGGAACGACAGAGCCAGTCCACTTTAAGCAATGCAAGATATGACTGATGTACATGCAGAGAGGTTTAGTAAGTTCAATCATGTGACATGTCCTTCTTGAGTACAGTTCTGCCTCCTACAAAGAGACTTTGATTGGCAGACACTGTACAGCGAGCACCGTGCAGCAAGAGGTAAGTCGGGTGCACTTCCGAATCTTCAGTAGGTTTGGAATCCAGTTTACAGTCTGAATATATATTATTAGTGCTGCCCCTGGGCTGGAAAGGGTGGATGCCCCTTTAAGACAGGCCATTAATTGCTTCCAATGGCTGGTGCTAGAATGATGGTTATGCATTGTCAAATCTTCCAATTTATTAAACGAAAAATGAATCAAAAATTGCAAATATTTAAAGTCAACTTTCCAATGTTTCAATATTGGAAAATGTAAAAAGTCCTTTAAAATACTGTATGTGATTTAACCCTGCAACAGATTTACCCTTTAAGTTCACATTTTATTCTTTCTGCTTCAAAGAATCAGGCCAAATCTCTACCATTACAATTCCTTTCCTAGACCACACTGGTTGTAAGGTATCTCTCTGATCTCTGAACTCACAGATACATTGTATCTGCTCATACGGTTAACATAAGAGCACATTGTATCTGCTCATACGGTTAACATAAGTCATCTTTATTGAGTGTGTGTATGTGTGCAGGTATAAACTTTTGACTATTATGACCAAAGCTTCTTGAGACTAGAATGCAATTATTCATCCTTAAGTATATCCTGGATGCAATATCTTATATCCATATCTACTAAATAATCACTTGCTAAGTGTGAAAATATCTGAATGAATGTAAACTAAGTAGGGTGATGACTTCAAATAACAGCCTGCAGTATACCAGAAGTATATTTCCAAAGTCCAAATCAATATCCAATGTTTTCCATTTTTAATTAATGCTTTAATTTATATGCAAAGTTTATCTTTTTTAATCTTGGTATTACTCCCTTCTCTTCTGTATTCTAAATGCTAAGTTCTATTTATTAATTCTTCTAGACCTGACTGTCTTTTAAGAGCCAAATTTTGCACATTAACAAATTTGGTCCTACAATACAGAACCTATTTTTGTCCCTAATTTCAAATGAAAAAATTAAGAGGTAAAATAAATTATCTGAGATCACACAGTGAGTAGTAACACAGCCATTTCTGTAGTGGATCTTGAAACCACTCCATGAGACCGGATCCGTTAAAAATGGCTGGAAGGATTATGGTCACCTTTTTTTGCTGTCAAATATTGTTGATTCTATCTAACTGTCTATATATTTGTATCCATTAATCATAGTGTATGCCTATATTAAAACATCACATGTACCTTGTAAATATATACAACTATATGTACCTATAACAATAATAAAAAAATTAAGTTATATCTGAAAAAAAAAAATGCCTGGAAAAAAATTTTGCTAATAGAAACTACTCAGGGTCCAGGAATGGGATGGAAACAAGGATTTCAGACAAATATTTCAATGAGTATACTTTCCTTCAGCTAAAATTTTGATTTTTTTTTCATTCTTTTACACAAAAAGTAATGCAACTGTGAAATTATAGGTTGACTATAACACCACAGTTTACCAAAAAATCAAAGGAAACTCTGTAATAATCAATTTGGTATATGAAATTTATGATAAATTATTGTACATTTTATTAGTTTTAAATTGTGTGCTACACTTTTTTACTTTAGTAAAATCTACAATAACTGGTCTACATATTGTGTGTGTGTACACACTCATATGTTTTGTCCCAGTGATACAGGACACCCCTACACACACACCCAGGACTGAACAGGGATTCCCCCATTCTCTAGGTCCAGGTGAGATCAGAAATCAAACCCTCCTTTCCAGGCACAAACAGTCTGCCTTTTCCAGGCCCCACCCTGTGGGTTGTAGCAAAGCCTGAACAAAGCAGCCTGAGATCTTTTTGGGGTCATTTCACCTTGAGTAGGGAGCACACACCCAATCCCTTCCTTGAGACAAAAACTGCAAAGACCTAATAACCTTGCCCCAGGGGAGGGACTGCACTCAGCTTTGAAAGGATATTTTTCCACCTCCCAAATCCCCAAAATGTGATTCTTCAGACAATATACACTCCAAGGCAAAGGACCTAGGAGGAACTTCCAATGTGGGTCTTCCCCTTTGTCAGAAGCTCTGGTAATTTTTACTCTGTATTCCTTTCTGTCTAATAAAATCCTATATTATCACTGATCTGTGGTCCATGGGTTCATTCTTCAAATCCCTGAGACCAAGGACCTATTGAAGAAGAAGTTCTGGTGGCACCAGAGAATCATTTACTACTTACCATTCTACTGGAGAAACCATGGGCATATTAAGATCTGGCTAATATAGGCTATCCCAAAAGTTGCTCCTATAGTCATCACACAGGGAACGTGAGATTGTAGCTAACTATACCCTTATTTATGAATTATTCATTAAGAAATTTTACAAAATATTTACAAAATATACTCTACGTGTTGGCCACCTCTTTGTAAAATTTTGTAGTGAGTATTTTGTAAATAAAAGCACATTTAGCTATAATTCTCCTATTCCTTATGTATGATGCTGTTAGGGACAACTGTGGGGATACCCTGTAGAATCTGAACTGCAGATCTATTAACTTTGGCTTAGTGAGATATATTGTGGGTGAACATTAGGGACGTTAGAATTATGGAAATAGAGTTAGATTTATATAACAATGGAATAATTGCATGAAAGTTTGTGTGATCAGGGTCAGGTATGCAGGAGAATGGGAGAGGACACGATTCTCCACAAAGACTACTCTATTTTGGGGGTTTCATAAGACAGGTTGGCACAAAGATCAGAGGACGTCAGGAATACGTCTGCAAGGGCCTAGCTGGAGTCGGAAAGGACCCCAGGAGAAAGGTCTGCAAGGCCCTGGCTGGGGGCCTGAAAGGACCCTAGGAAAAAAAGGTCCACAGGGGCCAGGCTGGGGGCCCGAAAGGGATTGGGAAGCCATTTTAGGACAATACGTGCAGCTGACTAATTGAGTAGAAAGATTAGTTCTTATGGGTGTGAGATAAGAGGATTCAACTTTGCTCCCCTCAGCTCCTGAAGATGAGTAAGGCATCAACTAATCTGCCCCCCCAGAAAATAAAGGATTAACTTGGTGGCATCTAGCTCCAAAGTCCAAGCTCCCATTTCCTTTGTTTTCTGTAATCCTGTTTGTGATTGATAAGTATCTTAAGAAGTAAAAGTAATAAAAATAGCTGAAGGGTTATTGGGTGTGTAATACAGAATTAGGGCAGGGGGAACCACAGAGATGATGTATGTTGCTGCAACACCTATTAACTAACCAAGAGAAATAATAAGAACCAAAACATCCGAGTTAGAGTTCTTCGCTGAAGGGCGTTGACCTCCCCAGCCTCTATAAATGCTACTCTGTTTCTATTGTCTGTCTTTATTTTCCCCACTCCCTCATCACCACCAAGGACTGGGGACCCTCACGGGTCCTGGGAGGGCTGGCTCCCTGCAATATATTTATGGTTTGCAGTCACTTCCATGTATAGTTAAGTTATTGTTAGCCACACACATTTAGAAAAGGCTCCTATAAATAAATATTCAACTTCTCACTGTGCAGACTTAGTATAATGACTTAGAAGTGCAGGGTCAGAGACCATGTTGGGCTATGAACATATTTGTAGTGCCCAGTGCAGACAGTCCATGGTTCTGTGGTAAAGAAACAGGAGCCAGAAATAAGTCTGCGGAAAATTCCTCCATTTAGGAGCTGTGAAAATTGTTAGCTGAAAATTAGGATTTCCTTGACACCTACCAAAATTCAAAAATTTCCCTTTCAAGAACATACACAATATTTGAGACTCTATGGTAATAAAACACACTATACTTTTATTTTTAAAAACATACCTAAGTTGGGAAGAGGACCATTTAAAGTAAGGGGAAAAACTCCAAAGGAAGATCTCCGAGTATGCATTTTTTTCCTAATTGATGGAAATGGCATATTCCATAAAGCTAGAATCCAGCATCTTAACTGCACTGTGGAAAATGTTTTAAACTTTCAGTAACACAACTGAAATATGATAATCACCTGACCTGGACATATGTAAAGGTTCCCTTCTTTTGCCTTCTTTACTGTTTTTTACTTAAAAAACTGAGAAAACTCAGATAGAAATACTTAAAATATGAATGAAAGATTATAAAGCTGAGCAATGAAATCAATATAAGTGAACTGTTCATTTTAATAAAACTTTCGTCAGACCCCAGCAAAAGCAGTTAACTCATTAAGAAGAGATACACTTGAGACAAATTCCAACTATAGTGAAATGGTAGTGACGGTTTCTGAAGGAACCTGCTAGACTGACAGATAATAATTAAGAATTTATGTGAGGGTGATGTGTGTTGGCTAGAACATGAGCCTATGAGTTAGTAAACATGGTTTCTAGCTGTACTTCATCCTTAACCAGTTGTGACACTGAGCTATTTGTGGTTCCTCACTGCTAAAAAAAAAAGTGTTACTCCGTTGGGCCAAGAGGCCCTCATCTGACTCGATTCCAGTTCTCTCTCCCTCACTTTCTCTCTCAATCTATTCTGTTATTCATCATAAATTACCATGACGTGCTCAGGTAACATAATTCCTACAAGTTGATGTTGAGTAGTTTTTCAAATATGGCATAGGCTAGTGCACTGACTATTCTGAATCCACTTTATACTAAACAGAGCTCTCGCCTTTCTGGAATCCGTCCTCCTCTGTCTGTGTCACTTCACCCTTCCCAGTCTCCCCCCCATCCCCCCCAAAAAAAACCCTCTCCATCTCATTGTAACACTGCCAAGGACATTCATCTGTATTCCACCTGCCTATCTCTGCTTCAGTAATGTGAGATGTCCACTTGGGCAAACGAGCTGGAAATTCAGTGTTCATTTCCCAGACTGTGGTGGCTGTGGTTACACATTAGAGAAATGTTTCTTATTCCTATGTTCTGGGACACCAGTTAAGAGGAACTGCTGATAGACTTTCCACAGTAGAGGCCAAATGCTTTCATACATTTTAGCCATGACTTGGATGGTGAAATAGGGATCCTGTTTATTCATTTTAAAACTGAAATCCTGGAAGGAGCTTTTGTTTATCTCTTGAGAAATGTGATTAAAATTCAAGAAAATCTAAGTAACTTGCAAAGTAATCAGGAAAAGGTTGAGCTATCTCAAGAGACGTACATTGGATGGTACAATTTAGAAGCAAATGTGCTTTTTTTAAAGTAAATTGAATTATCTAAATGAAAAAGGAATTGTATTGTATATAGTTGTGAATAAGTTTTAAGGGTCTAGTGTGCAAATTAAATAAGATTTAGCATTGTTTTAATCTAACTGTTGAGTCTCCGAAAACCATCGTGAGTCTGGCTGAACCTGGAATATTTAAGAATAGTTTTAAATTCATCTGCAGTTTTATCCTTGAAATTAGTAAAATAAATTTAAAACAGTAAAAACAATAGTATTATCTCTAGAAATTTTGGCTGCAAACTTCTGTGGGCATATGGATGGCAAAAGGTAGAAAAAAGGTGTTTTACAAATAATTCAGAAGAAAGCAGGAACATTAGTCATAGAATTAGATGAATTGACCATAAAAAGAAATCTTAACAGAAATTAAAATGGTTGAAAATAAGATGCCTGAAGAATCACAGACTTAATAAGAAATTTGATGCTTATGAGATACTCTTTTTCTGAAACTATGAATAGAATAAAGTTGTTTTTAAAATGAAGTTTGTACCCAAGGAAGCTATTTGTAACCATCTCCTTAGAATCTTGGCTTCAATGGGGGGGGGGCAGTCTTACAAAGTAAAGAGCCTCACTGCTGCCTGGGTCTAAAATTAGCAGCTCCTGCTCTTTCTCCAGCCTCAAAGCTGCCTTCAGGCTCTGCTAGCCCCTAGTGTCTCCCTTTAAATGCAAATATATTGGGGAGTCGTTGCCCTTAATTTACTCATTTTATCTATCCCTTAAGGCCTTAGTAACTAAAAACTAAAGAAAAAGAGAAACTGGGAAGGAGTTTTGGTGGGTGTGGAACTATCCAGGGGATAAGAGAGGTGGGTAGAAAAAGGACAGGCGTGTGTGTTACAAAGGAGGAATGTACCTAAGATGTTGTCCCTCCTACACGTATAAGCCCATTTTGGGCATGCGTGCCAAAGGTCACCAACCCTTGACCCAGCAGAACTGTTGAGTTTGGTATGAAATGATGAAAGAAAGTTTAAAAGACTCTTTTTCAACTTGTCAGAGGCATACATCCCAACCTCCGCGGAGCCCTTTCATCTGTCGAGCTCCAGGATGGGTAGGAAAGGGTGGACAGGGAATAGTTTGAAAACAGTTAGATCCCTTTCACTAAAATTAGTTTCTGGTGAAGACTCGCAGCAACATCGGCCTACATTTTCCAGAACTATTGTTCTTCTGCTTTTGCCTAAGTGTGTTTTCGTCGTTTCTTGAGTCAGGAGTGAGCCATAAGGAGAAATAAGAAAAGCTGAGAATAAATGAAGAAGAAAATAAAATCCATGAGACTAAGATTCTGCTGTGAAAGCTTCACTGGTCACTTCGGAAACGCGAGACTCCTCTGTAAGGGCACATACAGACGTGGCTTTGTGTCTCTGGAATACACTGTTAAAAACTGACTTTTATATATCAGGGGTACTATCATCACTCAAGGGACATGTTAAGCACTTTTCTCTAGGTGTACGCTGCCTTTCTAGCTTGACATCCACTAAAATTCTGTTTTTATTCTCAAGCGTGGTGGTAGTATTAGGTAGCTACACTTTCTACAACTGAAAATATGAAAAATGGGCAGACATACCTCTTATAGTCTTATGATATACTCTTGATCAGAAAGGCATGAAAAAAATCAAGAAAGAGGGAATACAACGTTATCATTGCCCTGGGATGTGTGAATGCTTAGCATTACATGCCGTGCATGTCAGAAATATTACTAAAGCACATACGTGATGACCAGATCAACTTAATGTTGAAGAGTTCCCTTTGCACAAACCACACAGACACATACACACATGCACACAGACAAGGTTACAATAATTGAGTAAAACATATATTTTCAAGCTTGCTTTGACCAAAACACACTTGGACTTGGTTGTAGAGAACCTACTAAATCTTCACTGAATCTGTGTCCGTACCGTTATTAAGCATTTATCATGTGTGTGGAACTGTGCTAGGAGCCATATTAAAGCACATAAGGCGTGCACCTCATATTCTAATTATTTAGAATTCCGAAAAGGAGAAGTATATATAAATAAGTAATTGCAATACATTGCATAAATGCAATAATAGAAGTGCTTCACTCTGTGTGGAAGGGAGGGGAGGTGGGTAGATATTTTAGAGGACATAAAGGTATTTTGACCATTTGAAAGTAGAATAGAAAGTTGCTGAATAGACAAGGTCACAAAGGTCATTTAGGTCAACAGAAGAGTCCAGCAGGAAGAAAAGGAAACTGCTTAACAGGTATGGGAATCTGCACACTGCGGGGGGGGGGGGGGAGCAATGGGAGGGAGTTGAATTTGGAAACAGAACCAGAGTTTAGATTATCAATTCCAAAGGTAAGAAGGAGCAATGATGAGGTGTTAAATAAAAGCCTAATAATAATCAGGTAATAGACTGTATTCTTAGAAAAATAATCTTAACATCAGCAGAGAATATATTTGAGTGAGGTGTGACAGAGGAATGGAATATTTAGAAAAGGAATGAGCTTAAGGGGTTGGGAGCCACCAAGGCTTAGCTCCGTGGAATACTTAGGTGTAAACTTTACAGTTCAGGGGAAATTTCTGAGCCATCAATGCAGATTGAGAAATATTTGATACATAAGCAATGATTAAGCCCACAGCCTGTGTCAAAGTTATGATAAGAAAAAAATTAAAGGGCCAAAAGAAACCCCCAAAAAGTTAAAAAGAGTAAAAAAGCCTATGGACAGAAACAGAGAAGTAAATTAAAAAAAAAAGAAAAAGAAAAGAAAAAAAGAAAGAAAGAAAGAAACAGAGAAGTAACAGGAACAGAGTTATGAGCAGGACCAGAAGATCACTTGCTTTTACTGTTTAGTCTAAAGTTTAAAATCTTCAGGAAATAAGCAGATGGTAGATATTACAGTAGTAATAAGCAAATTTTTTTTTTTAAATACCATTTGCAGCCGGGCATGGTGGTTCACACCTGTAATCCCAGCACTTGGGAGGCTGAGGTGGGTGGATTGCCCAAGCTACCCGGTTGAGACCAGCCTGAGCCAGAGTGAGACCTTATCTAAAAATAGCATGGGTCATGGCTTGGTGCCTGTGGCTCAGCCAGTAGGGCACCAGCCACATACACCGAGGCTGGCAGGTTTAAACCCAGCCTGGGCCTGCCAAAAACAATAACAACTACAACCAAAAACAGCCATGTATTGGGGTAGGTGCATGTAGTCCCACCTATGCCATGGTACTCTACCAAGGGGACATAGTGAGACTTTCAAAAATAAAATAAAAAAATAAAAACAGCATGGTCTTGTGGCAGATGCCAGTAGCCTTAGCTACTTGGTAGGCTGAGGCAAGAGAATCACTTAAGCCCAAGAGTTTAAGGTGGCTGTGAGCTGTGATGCCACAGCACTCTACTGAGGGTGACAAAGTGGTGACTCTGTCTCAAAAAAAAAAGAAAAAATACCACTTGCCATTTGTGTAGATTTTATTGTGTATAAAACTATTTCACATGTGCTGAGTTTATTATTAATTTTTGAACACTTATGTAAAGTGGAAAATATTGTCAAACAATAAATTGAAGTTCAAAGTTCGAGTAACCAATCCAAAAGAAATTCCCAGGTCTTCTGACCTAACCACATGTTGCTTCCACTAATATTGGATCCAACAGTCTAGGAGCAAAAACTTTGTATTCATATCGAACAACTAGGCCTTCTCTGAAAAACTAAGCTGATTTGAATGTTGGCAACTCCCTAAATCACCTACTTTGTCAGTGTAGGGGTCAGTCCTGTGGCACAGACCATGATTTTTCAGCTGAAAAAGACATTTTGACAATAAGACAGGAAGCCATGTGGCTTAAGGGGGTGTGGCCAAGACTCACCAAAGTATTACAATGACCCCATAAAACTTCCCGGAGCACACAAGCCTCAGCTTAGCGCAGGAGTCTTAGGAAACTAGGTAAATCAATCAATGCCTGTCCTTGACTAGGCATTCATAAAATCTCATGAACATTTACAGCCAATCAATTTGCATAGAATAGAGAAATAGCAAGAACCTTTTAATTTTTCACTGAAGAGAAAATGTCCCTATTTCTGGGGCTATTTCTCATGTCTTCGCTTCAAAGCACTGTATCTTTAAGGCTGGCAAAGCTATTACCTCCGTAGCCAGCCCTGAGGTCTTCAAAAGATAGGGCTGGGATCCACAGATTCTGAACTCACCCATCGCTCACCCCACTGCAGGGTTTCCTGCTGTGTAACCCAGCGTGTGACTGACAGTGGACAGCCTCCGGTTTCAGCTTTGCTGCTATCATTGTGGTGCTGACAGCTCTTCGCTAAGCAGCCCAAGATCAGGTCTGCCAGCTGAAGACCCTGGACTCAGCCCAGCATTCTGGAGAGGACGATGAGGAGAGGCAGCCAAACCGGGCTCTGCTGCCAGAGTACCACCCTCCTTCACTGATAGAATACTTAGAATATCTTTAACGCTTTTGTACGACTCTATAGTTAACTTTTGAAACAACTTCAATTTGTACCGAACAACTTTGAATGAATTTAACAAAATAAATAAATTTATTTAATAAATAAACTTAATAAACTTAATTTAATAAATAATTTATTTATTTAATAAATTTAATTTAATATATAAATTTATTTATTTAATAAATAAACTTAACAGAACACAAGCATCCTATTGACATTAGACTAAAAGTGAGAATATAAAATTTTCTAGGGATGAGATGTCTTGAGATTTAAAGACAAATAGTTTACGCTTCAGTCATTTTCTTCTAAAATTAACTTTTAAGTCATCAAATTTCAGAATGCATAGAAATTGCTTATATATATATCAATGGAGCATATTCATCGATTAAAATGAGTTCATTCATGGTATGATTCTTACCAATATCTTCCTATATGTTAACAAAGGACAGTTGGATTAGAAACAAAGCCATTGTTTCAAAGTGAAATACTCTCTTATATCCTTGTAAGTATAAATTACTATTCACAGAACTGTCCACACAAAAAGAAATTGTTGACTCAATGATAAGGCTCCTTGAAAAGTTTCACTGAGAAAGTATTATGCACTATTATACCTGTAATATTGGAGCCAAAACTTCTATATGAAATACACATTTGTTGGATTTTACGGAAAAATCATTTATTTTAAGGCATTTCTACAATTATACATTTGTATTCAGCCAGAAAAATGTTACCTTCTCCCTAATTCACCACGTCAATGGAGATATTTCCTGTAACGATTATTTCTTCCTATTGTTTCTGTCTGTATTAAAAATTTTTCAAAGCTAAAAATTATAGTAGAGGATGAAATAAAAGGCACTATCCATTTCTAGTGACCTAAAAATGACCTTTGTGCTTTTAGACTGATTCTTCATTTATTATTGTGTGCATTCACGGTAGTAGCTAAAGACAGAATGTCTGCTCGGGTCCACAGCAGGATAAGACAATTAGTAAATCCATGGGTTCTCCTCCTGTTTGAACTTCACTTTGAAAGGTTGAATGTTAGTTTGCATAAGATGCTTCACGTGCTAGGGACAACTGCTTCTACAGGACAGAGCTGACCAGACTCCCTCTTGGTCTGAAGTGCTAAGTGTATGAAATGGAACATGCACAGGGAGACCAGAGAGAATTTTATTGATCACTCATGTGACCATGAAAATATAAAGTCTATGGAATAAGTAAATAATTTCAGAGACACCATTGAATATACATTTATGAACCGTCTGTCTTATGCAAAGCACTGTGTTACCTTTGTAAAGCTTAAATCTAGTAAGCACCCCCCACACACACACATATATATACACGTACACGTGGGGTCAGAGCAGTGGAATGTGTGTTCAAGGGTGAAGACGCTGTCCGCTTTAACCCAAACACAATCAGGCTGATAGTCAATGGGTAGGCACCAGCATTGCTGTCTTACTTGTTGACATGTTGAAGCATTTCCATATTGGGATGCACTCCTTTACTTCACAGCTGAAAACCTTCCTCAGAAGGCCCTCCCCTTCATCTCCCCTAGTCTCTGAAACAAAAAGTTTAAAGCTGGCACAGCCAGAGCACCCCAGTCCCTGCTGCTCCCGATGATGACCAATATCCTTCCTAGTTCTCTGGCACTTGGTCGTTAGAAGCGCTCAGCCACACAGTCTGATCTCCTGAGTACCCACCCTAAAAAGAAGGAGGAGGTGCTGGGTGATAAAAAGTGGGTTGGGAGAAGATCAGACATTGATCTGTTCGAAAAGTAATCAGAAAACTCTTCCT
This sequence comes from Galagoides demidoff, assembly GCA_963574575.1. Classification (NCBI taxonomy): domain Eukaryota; kingdom Metazoa; phylum Chordata; class Mammalia; order Primates; family Galagidae; genus Galagoides; species Galagoides demidoff. The sequence goes on from CAUYQV010129837.1 coordinate 17,340, forward strand.
TAAACGTTTGAATAAAAACTCAAATGCTGGAAGGCGCCTGTGGCTCAAAGGAGTAGGGCGCTGGCCCCATATACCAGAGGTGTCAGGTTGAAACCCAGCCCTGTCCAAAAAACTGCAAAACAAAACAAAACAAAACAAAAATTCAAATGCCAGCCAGGCACAGTGGCATATGACCATGGTCTCAGCTACTTGGGAGGTTGAGGCAGGAGGACCCCTTGAGCCTAGGAGTGTGAGACCAACCTGGATAACATAGTGAAATTCTGTCTCTTATGAAGAACAACCCTACCTGTCCCCCACCCCCCAAAAACCTCAAGTGTTTACAAGAGCTAAGAAAATAAAATAAGTCAGCCAATTGGAGACTGTGACAAAATGGAGAGTGTGTGCCCCTGTAGAAGCCAGAGTGGTTATTTTGGGGTCTCCTGATATTTCAGGTGATAATGAAAATCTGGATTTATACATGAAATAAAGGTTGGAAATCAATGCAATTAAACACCAAAACCAAAACACTAGGTGATATTTTTTTTTATATAAATCATACATATCTGTTAGTGGAATTCAGCTTAAAGTCCAACAGCTTAACTTTTGACTTAGAAATCTTCTTTCCACCTAAATAGTGATAGTTGAAAAATTGGTGTTTCATGGCCCTAGTAATTTCATAAGTTCATAATTCACACGATGTTGTGGAATTTTACGCCCTACATGTGATCATGGGATGAACTTGTTTCACAAACTAAAATAGTAGCCCTTCATGTGGTTAAGCGATAAGCCACTGATTCATTTTTAAGTATTCAACAAATGTGTACTATTCTGTAGAAACATAAATCCATTCTGCTTGTGGCTTATGATTCTGATGTAAGCTCTGGTTCAGAATTTGTACCTAAATAAAAGCAGGCAGATTCTAGAAAAATTATGCCATAAGCATGATTAAATACAGTGAAAATAAAATACACATCCCTACGCCATTCTATAAACAAAATGAGGACAGAAATTGGAGAAACTTTTGGCTATTGGTAGATTAGGAATCAGAATTTTGTTCAGGAATACTTAGTTCTTTGTTCAAGGCTTTCCTCCTCCTTAGTGAAGAAAGACTATTTTATAGACACTACATAGGAAAATTACAGTCTATCTGGGAACTGTAAAGGGTCTCTACCTCTGAATCTAGTTTAAATGTTTCTGGGGGAGACAGGATATAGACAGCTCTCCTGTTGCAGAAGTTATCAGTGAACAGGCAATGGGAGTCTCGTTTAGAAAGTGAAGTCTGAGTTCAGGCATCAGAAAAATCTCTGTCATCTGCTAGCGGGGTGGTTTAAGGCAAGCTGTTTGACCTCTCTAAAATTCCATTTGCACTTTTGTAAAATGAGAGTAAGTATCACTACCTCAAATGTCCTCAAGTATTGCAAACATCAAATGAGATTACAAAGGATTCACCAAAAATGTGAGTATATTTAACATGACATCAGAATAATATTAATTTGCCTGACTCCTCCTCCACCTAGCATACTGGGCATGTGTACATATGTACATAAATGAACACACAGCAGTTATTTGCAGCCAAGAAGAAAGGAAGATGTTGGAAACAGGGTTACTTTTGAAAAGGCGGAGATAAAGATGGCAGCCAGAAGGGCTCCTCTGATGCCACCCCTGGTCCATTGCCAGCAAGTCTGCGCTTAGGGAATAGGAGACCTTTTAGAAAATAAAGGGTCTCCTTAACATTCCACCATCATCTCTTCCCTATTTCCCCATCCTTTCTCCTCCCTCACCTACAGGTCATTAACGTGGCTGGAAGGAATAATGTCTTAATTTTATTAAGTAATAATTTCACAGTGGGCCAGAGTCCTGACTCACACCTATAATCTTAGCACACTGGAAGGCTGAGGCAGGTGGATTGTTTAAGCTCAGGAGTTCAAGAGCAGCTTAAGCAAGAGTGAGATCCTGTCTCTACTTAAAAACAGAAAAACCAGTCAGGCATTTTGGCAGGGACTTGTAGTCTCAGCTACTTGGGAGGCTGAAACAAGAGAATTGCTCAAGCCCTAGAGTTTGAGGTTGCTGTGAGGTATGATGCTATGTACTCTACCCAGTCTCAAAAAAAAAAAAAAAATTCACAGTGATTAATTTTGTGACCATGGCAGAATGACATTAAGTACCTGTAAATAGAATATAGCATATTCTCAGTGAAGGCTTCTGAATGAACAAATGAATAAGTGGATGAGAGGCCTACAGGGTAGACAGGCTTGACTTGACGTGATAGCTAAAGAGTCAGGACATAGAAAGAACTTAGTAAGAAGAATGTGTTTCCACTCCCTCCAGGTTAATACAAAAGACGTAGTCGCCATCTTTTTAGTGGCTCAATAGTATTCCATGGTATACAGATACCACAGCTTGTTAATCCATTCCAGGGTTGGTGGGCGTTTAGGTTGTTTCCACAATGTGGCAATTGTAAATTGAGCTGCAATAAATAGTCTAGTGCAAATGTTCTTATGATAAAAGGATTTTTTTTTTCTGGATAGATGCCCAGTAATGGGATTGCAGGATAACTGGGAGGTCTAGTTTAAGTTCTTTGAAGATTCTCCATACTTTTTTCCAAAAAGATTGGATTAGTTTGCAGTCCCAGTAACAGTGTGAAAGTGTTCCCTTTTCTCCACATCCGTGGCAGCATCTGCAGCTTTGAGATTTTGTACTCTATTCTGACATGAGGACAACTGATGCTAGTATTGTGTTTCCCTGAAAATAAGACCTACCCAAAAAATAAGCCCTAGCAGGATTTCTATGCATTTGTTAAATATAAGCCCTACCCCGATAATAAGACCTAATGATGCTTTTCAGTGCGGAGAGGAAGACATCCCTTGAAAATAAGCCCTAGTGTGTTTTTTTGAGAAAAAATAAATATAAGATGGGGTCCTATTTTCAGGGAAATGGTACATGTGGGAGGAACGGGGAAGGAGGGAGGGGGATGTGGGCTCACAGTGTGTGACAAACCTCTTAGGCATGGGGCAGAATTATAAGAGGGACTTTACCT